>CM042549.1:7852500-7907500 GCA_023630585.1 Cranoglanis bouderius
GTGTGAAGAACAAAAAAACACTGAGTTAGAGACAGTTCTGTGGGTGGAAACGCCTTGTTGATAAGAAAGGTCAGAGGAAAATGGCCAGATTGGTTCGAGCTGCCAAGAATGATATAGTCACTCAAATAATGACTCTTTACAACCGTGGTGAGCAGAAAAGCATCTCAGCATGCACAAAACATCACACCTTGAGATGGATGAGCTATAACAGCAGAAGATCACATCAGGTTCTACTCCTGTCAGCCAAGAACAGGAATCTGAGGTGATCATGGGCTGTGCCATGATCACCTCAGATTCACCGAAACTGGACAGTTGAAGATTAGAAAATCTGTTTTTTTCCAGTCTTCAGCTGTCCAGTTTGGATGAGCCTGTGCCCATGATAGCCTCAGATTCCTGTTCTTGGCTGACAGGAGTGGAACCTGATGTGGTCTTCTGCTGTTGTAGCTCATCCACCTCAATATTTGATGTGTTGTATGTTCTGAGATGCTTTTCAGCTCACCACAGATATAAAAAAAAACTGCTTATTTAAGTTAATATAGACTTCCTGTGAGCTCAGACCAGTCTGGTCATTCTCCTCTGATCTCGCTTATCTCTCTCATCAGCCTGCAGACCCTCCATTCACTGGATGTTTTTTTGTTTTTTGCACCATTCTGTGTAAACTCTACAGACTGTTGTGTTTGAAATTCCCAGGAGATCAGCAGTTTCTGAAATACTCAAACCAGCCTATCAGGGACTAATATAACCCATGCTACGGTTAATGTCACAGAGATCACACATGTGAATGAAGCTCTTGACCTTGATTTTATGCATTGTGCTGCTACCACATGATCGGCTGGTTTGATATGAGCAGGTGTACAGGTGTTCCTATTAAAGTGGACGGTGAGTGTATATCTTGGTGGGGACCAAATGTTTTTACATGGACACAAGTATTTGACAGTTATGACCATGTAGGGATATTTACCTGGTCCTCATTTGGCTGGTCCCCATGATGTTTCCTTTTACTGGGGTTAAGATTGGGGTTAGATTTAGGTGTAGCATTAAGTAGTTGCATTAATAATTATGTCAATGGAGGGCCATTCACAAGAGTAGTAAGGCAAATGTGTGTGTGTGTGTGTGTGTGTGTGTGTGTGTGTGTGTGTGTGTGTGTGTGTGTGTGTGTGTGTGTGTGTGTGAGTGTTTCATATTCATATGAGCTTTATGCAAATTAGACTATGTTAACCGATCTTCATTATCTTCCATTTTATTATTTATAAGCAAGGTTAATATTTAGGGTTTAAGGAAAGTGTTTAAAAAAATCCTAAAGACAGCAAAGAATATGCAATAATCAAAAATCTATGTGTGTAGTAAAGGTTTTGTTCAGCAAACTGTAATTTTTGTCCTGCGCCATTAACATTGATGAATTGGGTGCTTTGGAAGGAACAGCAATTATCATGTCTAAGGACTCTCCAATTAATCTCATGTGGAGCTCTAAAATCAGTCATCACTGATCCTCAGCCAGTCCATATTATTGTTGTATTCTACATACCATTGCACATCAATCAGGTTTAGGGCTTTGGGATACTGAAGACCTGGCCAGAACTTCAGAACTAGAATAAAAGGTTGAAGATTGATTTCTAGGGGATGTTTATAACTTCGAGGTGCTATAGATGTCATACAAATGGCTATTTTTGTAGATATCCTTCACACCAATGATTTCTTTATTATTATTATTATTATTATTATTATTATTATTATTATTATTATTATTAATCTTTTTCAATAAGAAAACTGAGAGCATAAGGGCTAAAAATTCAGCAGCAATCCATTATGCACAGCTGCCAACATTGCTAGCAAGAAAAGCAGGTATTCTAACAGCATAAATTCTTCGGTTAGCTGATATTTAGCTGCAGTCTACAGAAATGTTTAGATTTATAAGCAACCAAATGAGCATGTTAGTGTACATTATACAGGTTTTTATTTCAAATGAACACAAGTATATGTTGCGTCTGCAGTCCAGGTCATGTCAGATGTTGATAAACTGTCTGTAACTGCAGTGAAAAAACTTTACTGGTGATTAACTGACCTTTTTTGTAGATTTGAGCATCAGTACACAGAATATGACAAATAATTATTTTTACGCTTATTACTGACACGACATACAAATTATCTCTGCATATAAGAACAGAAAACACTCAATAATAATAAACCAGAGAGTGTTCCCCCAGTGTTATACAAGCTACACTGGCTGCCTATAAGTCCTGCTTAGGACATTTCATGCTCTGAATTGTTCAGCTTTTGGTCCAGCATATTTTGCTGATCTCTTGAATCAGTATAGCCCATGGCGATCACTTTGCTCACTTGGCACAACTAGTGTCAGTCCCAAGGATCAATTGCAGCTCAGTCAGTGGAAGATGTTTCTGTCTCTCCAGGATTTTGTGATCAGAGAAATTAGTGCAAAATCAAGGAAACTCAATATTCGGAGGAGCTCGCCATTTTTCAAAATTATCACAGGTTTTCCGCAGATTTGGGCCAAGACACGTCATGTGGTCATCACAACGCACATTCAGCCAAAGCCCTCTTCAGTTCACATGTGTCGAACATGAGTACAGCTAAAAGGTCTCATTTACCAACAAACCACTGAGAAAGTGAACAATTTCGTGCACTTGCAATTTCGCCAATTCAAGAAGTTTCCGCAAAAAAGCACAAAAAAACTCCACAAATTGCATCACAAATTTTGACAAAAGCCGCAAAGTCAAGCATTTTTGGCTGCAACAATCACAAAAAACATTCACGCAATCCTCTAAGGACTGATGTTTTCTTATATCACTCCTAACATTCGAAATGCTTCTTCTAAAACATACTTGTTACACTGACCTAGTCTTTAGCCTGTGACTTATTTTGCTAAATACATAGTTAATTCATTATTGATTTACATTGGTTCTCTAATATGCTTTATTATGAACACCCTGTTTTGATCTTCTAATCTCTTGTATGTGAAGCACTTTCAGATTTTGAACTCAAATTTAAACGTGCTGCTACATAAATGAAAATTATTGCAGCCTGCTTCATTTTACTAGAAGCACAATGCTGCCTTTTGTATTAACCTTGTCGAGCCAGTGTGTCTCAAATAGTTTTATTTTCATCCCTCTTGTCCAATCTTGTGACAGTATTATAAAGTTCACTCCAGGATAAAATAGTCTTTTTTCCCTCTTCCCTTTGGAGATGCTCTATTTAAAGACATGGAAAAATACATGCCTATCAGCAATGACACAAATGGTTCAGATCATGGGTTTCAGTATCACTGAAAATACTATAATTACATTATTATATGTAATTGCTGTCATCTGTGGGCAAAATAGGCTAAGGAGTAGACGTGTTTTTGAGTCACAACAAAAAAAAGAGAGAAAAAAACAATTTAATTGTTTTTCAAAGAATCGGTTTTATGGTAGTATGATTACACTGCAAATAATTAATGATAATTATCAATAACTGTTAAATAATACTTATTTATTCATTAAAAATAAGGTTAAAACAGATTTGCACATGAATATGTATAGCATTGATAGTATTAACCTGACTAATTTAAATTTGTTTCAATTATGACATTAGGTTTTCAAGAGTCATTAACACTTACAAAGGTAACACTTTACAATAACACTACAGGAATACGCATGCACTAATACCTGAATTAATACTTATTTAAATATGAACTAAGGATGAGTTAAGGCATGTCAAGTCACGAACAAGTTAGGCATTGATAAAGCCACTACAAAATGCATAAAACTGCACTACAAAATGCTCCAGGAAAGCTCTTTTCATGCTGAGTTAATCAAAATGACCACAGCTGATCATAGTTGAAAGTCAAATGGCTTTGTGTGCCATTGAGACGGTGATTAGCTACACCTGATTGAGCTTACAAATCATTTTTAGGAAGGGCGTGATCCTTTTTCTAACTCAGTGATTCTGTTTTTTTATTTTTATTTTTTAAAAATTTTTTTCTGACATGTTGGTGTTATATCTGTCACTTGGATGTTATAAGTTGCACTGAGTAAATACAGCTGGATAAAACAAAAACTGTGTCCATCTTCATTTCAGGCTGAAAAGCAACAAAATGTGATTATTTTAAAGGGGGGTGATTCTTTTCTATACCCACTGTAAGTCTATGTATGTATTTATGCGTGACTAACGACCACCTTAAGTACGTTAGTACATGTTTGTTAGTTAATGTATTAATTAGCACATAAGGGTAAACTTATCAAACATGCTCTATAAGAAAAAATATGAATTAAACATGTATAATTTTAAATTGTTTATATACTTTGCCATGTGCAGCTGCGTACACAAACATCAATGGATGGTGCTGGATTATTTTCATAATTTACATTGATCCTCCTTATTGAATGTAAAAAGACACACTAATAATAAACACCAATAATTTCATCTCAACCCATTTTGCGTCATTCTCCATCCATTTCTCTTAAAATCCCACTATAATACTAGTATGTGCTTTGGGTGGCTAGGGCCCGGGGAGATATATATATATATATATATATATATATATATATATATATATATATATATATATATATATATATATATATATATATAGAGAGAGAGAGAGAGAGAGAGAGAGAGAGAGAGAGAGAGATAGATAGATAGATAGATAGAATATTACTAACTGAATTTAGTCAATTCAGTAACATTGTCTGAATGTTGGAGATTAAGCGCTAGCTTGTTAGGTTACCTTGTTGGTTAGGTTGCTAATCTTGTCTAGCTTGTACACATCAGCAAATACTAATGCTTGTGGTGTTAGAAAGTAAAACTTTTGTCTATGTAGCTTTTAGTCCTTCCTCAGGAACATCCCTTCTTTTGTACTCATCATATAAGGCAGCAGCTGATGAAGTCTTTGTCAGCTGGGCTCTTTCACCAGAACTGTCTCAATCTGAGCTAATTGCTACGTGGGAGTTCACTTGCTCACATTTATGCAGGTAATAAATGATTTAGTTAATTTGTCCCTTGTGGACAGATGCGCCTTTTTTAGGGAAGCATAATTACTGCATTACTTGACTACACATAACAGTGTCAAAGTATATTATTAGCATATTAGTATTAGCATCTGCTTCTTATCTTTGGTGTCAGTTGGAATAAAAATAGTCAGGCAAATAGACTATATATTAGATATCTATGTCCGCCTATCTCCTGCCAAGTCATTATCATACATGTGCTTCACTTCTGATTCCATGTGCCTCTGTTTTTTTAAATGGCCTTTATGGATATTGACCTTCCTTACCTGTTATCCTTATATCCTTTGTCTAGTTAATGCTTGTGTATATATGTATTTTGGGTTTTGTGTTCTTGTTTTGGGGGGCATGGTGTCTTAGTGGTTAGCACGTTTGCCTCACACCCCCGGGGGTTGGGGCAAGATTCCCACCTCCACCCTGTGTGTGTGTTTGCATGTTTGCGTGTTTGAGTTTGCATGCTTTCTCCGTGCCTCATGGGTTTCCTCCGGGTACTCCAGTTTCCTCCAGTCTAAAGACATGCATTGTGGGATGATTGGCATTTCCAAATCGTCCGTAGTGTGTGAATGTGTGTGTGTGTGTGATTGTGCCCTGCAATGGGTTGACACCCCATCCAGGGTGTCCCCCATCTTGTGCCCCAAGTTCCCTGGGATAGGCTCCCAGCAACTCCCTTTGGACTGGGGGAGGAAATCAGAGTACCTGGAGGAAACCCCCGAAGCACAGGGGGAACATGTAAACTCCGCATGCACAGGGCAGAGGCATGATTTGAATCGCCAACCCCAGGGGTGTGAGTCAAACGTGCTAACATCTAAGCCACCGTGACCCCTACCTGTTTTATAATATGTTCCCAGAAGGTTAATTACCATCATTACTGTAATTTAACCCCTGCTGCCATGTCTTGCGGCCATTTTGTTTTTACAGAATTTATCTAAACAGCGTATTTAATGTGCTGTACAATGATGAATAACAACTACAAAATAAATCTCTTTTATATTTCTAACCTCCATGTGCTTTAGATCTGGTTTAAGAACATGGGATTCATCAATCATCGGCTGAGGTAGAAGGATGAGTCAGCGGTGCTGTGTGTTATTATATTACCATCAAGAGAGGTGTATGGGAAGGACACAAACGGCGCCAGCGATTACAATTATTGACCAGCAGGGATTTAACTACATTTTATTACATTTGTCACAGAGCTCCAGCTCTTTTTCTCATGATTGATTATGAATTGTGTTCTTCTGGAGGTGTGAGAGTGGGTGGTGGTACCTGGGTTTCAAAACCTAGTGAGAATGAAAAGATTTCAACGAAAAGTCACTGAGCTTCGCTTTTGTCTGGGGTAGGAAAAACAAACTGTTTGGAAAATGCTGTGTGAAGATGTCTGTGATGTTCCTCAAATTAGTTGATAACTTGTCAATATTTCATTTTAAACTTTTCTGTGGGTATTTTTGCTCCCATTTTCTCCCAATTTAGTCACTTGCCAATTCCCACTACTCTACTGGCTGGAACACGGATAGCTGTGGCGTCTTTGGATTCAAACTCGCCATCTCCCAGTAAGAGCGTGAGAGCTATTTGCTATTTTAAAACTTGTTTGGACAATGTTTTAGCATTGTACATCTAATTCATTGTGATTTGGTAATAAGTATAAGCATTATAAGCATTTTATTTTAACTCTTTTAATATCTCATCATGTAACGTGTCAATATTAATTAAGATATTGATTAAGAATGACCGAACATTGTGATACTTAAAAAGGATCACTAAGTTAAAAAAAAAAGGATAAGTTATTCAAATGATAAAATCCAAGCCTACATCCTATATTTCAGATATGAAATTGTTCAGTTGATATTGTTTAATATTTGTTAACTGTTATATTAATTATTAATTATTGTACTTTATACCAGTGCTGCTGAATGCTCGATTCTGATTGGTCAGTAGGTGTCGATTCATTTTCTATCCTAGTGGTTTAGTCATGTGATTATTCTGTTGTGGTTGCTATATTCAGTACTGAATTTCTGGCTGTGAACATAACTAGAGGTGAAAAATCGTATATATATATATATATATATATATATATATATATATATATATATATATATATATATAAGAATATTGTGGAAAAGTTCATTTTTTCCGTAATTTAATTCAAAAACTGGAACTTTCATATATTCGAGATTCATTACACGTAAAGTGAAATATTTCAAGCCTTTTTTGTTTTAATCTTGATGATTACTGCTTACAGCTCATGGAAATCAAAAATCCAGTATCTCAAAATATTACAATAAACAATTTATAATACAGAAATGTCGACTTTCTAAAAAGTATGTTAATTTATACACTCGATGCTTGGTCGGGGCTCCTTTTGCACGAATTACTGCATCAATGTGCCATGGTATGGAGGCAATCAGCCTGTGGCACTGCTGAGGTGTTATGGAAGCCCAGGTTGCTTTGATAGCGGCCTTCAGCTCGTCTGTATTGTTGGGTCTGGTGTCTCTCATCTTCCTCTTGACAAAATTCAGGTCAGGCGAATTGGCTGGCCAATCAAGAACAGTAATACCATGGTCAGCAAACCAGTTACTAGTAGTTTTGGCACTGTGGGCAGGTGCCAAGTCCTGCTGGAAAAGGAAATCAGCATCTCCTTAAAGCTTGTCAGCAGATGGAAGCATGAAGTGCTCTAAAATCTCCTGGTAGACGGCTACATTGACTCTCGACTTGAGAAAACACAGTGGACCAACACCAGCAGATGACATGGCACCATCACTGACCACTGGACTTCAAGCAACTTGGATTCTGTGCCTTTCGACTCTTCCTCAAGGCTCTGGGACCTTGATTTCCAAATGAAATGCAAAATTTACTTTCATCTGAAAAGAGGACTTTGGACCACTGAGCAACGGTGTTTTGAGTAAAAAAAAAAGGGGGGGTTTTGAGTTAATTAGCTGATTAGAGCTCTTCTCAGGTCGACATTGCTGTATTATAAATTCTTTATTCTAATGTTTTTGAGATTCTGGATTTTTCCAGTAGCTCATTTCCATGAGCTGTAAGCTGTAGTCATCAAGACTAAAACAAAAAATGTCTTGAAATATTTTGCTTTATGTGTAATGAATCTAGAATATATGAAAGTTCCACAAACTTTTCCACAATATTAAAATTTTTTGAGCTGCACCTGTATGTATGTATATGTATCCTTCAAACTCTGGTGGACTTTCCTCTTCAGTTCATCCCACAGGTTTTCTATGGGTTTTAAGTCAGGGGACTGGGATGGCCATGGCAGGGCCTTGATTTTGTGGTCAGTAAACCATTTTTGTGTTGATTTTGATGTATGTTTTGGATCATTGTCTTGCTCCAACCACAGCCATTTTAAGCTTTCTGGCAGAGGCAGTCATGTTTTCATTCAATATCTGTTGATATTTGATCCATGATGCCATGTATACTAACAAAATGTCCAGGTCCTCTGCCAGAAAAACAGCCCCAAAACATTAAAGAGCCACCACCATATTTAACCGTGGGCATGAGGTACTTTTCCATATGGCTACCTCTCTGTGTGCGCTAAAACCACCTCTGGTGTTTATTGCCAAAAAGCCCTATTTTGGTTTCATCTGACCATTTGAAGTTCCAGTAGTGTCAAGTAGCAAATTGAAGATGCTTGAATTTGTTTTTGGATGAAAGTAGAGGCTTTTTTATTGAAACCCTTCCAAACAACTTGATGTAGGTGATGTAGGTGACTTCGGATTGTAGTTTTGGAGACTTTTTGGCCACTTGAACCATCCTCTTCACAGTGCATTGAGACAATATAGACACGCGTCCAACTCCAGGTCGATTCATAACATTTCCAGTTGACTGGAACTAGGCTCGAGGCTTCCCCACGACACTAAGGCTGGCTGCCAGAGGTTTATATTACTTCTAGTATATATACTTCTAGTATCTCTATAGTAACAAAGATTGAACGAGAGGCTGTTGAGAACGACTGCTTATAGCTGCTATACCGTAAGTGATAACAGGAACTAACGTGTCTCGCTGGCATAGACATACCACAGCATTAACCTGTGAAATAGTTACCGTAATAAATATAAAATGGAATTGTTGTCAAACTGCTGTTGTATAAGAAAAACACTCAGGCCACATCACACCACCCTGTCATTGATTATTTTCCTATAACAGAACACACCGTTATGTTTTATTCCTTATTTATTGGAGTTGTGTAAATTTTTGGCTGGCCATTACCCTCACTATAAATTGTATTAAAGACAGACACGCACAAGTTTTTATTAGTGCATCATTTTTATTATCACACAGAATGATCGAGCCTTTCATAAATAGATCTCTTCAGACATAAAATAAGATTTACATAATATAATATCTCTGTTCCAACAAATATCTACATACACAAGGTGCTTTGGTATGCAGCAGTGAAACAACAAACGTGGAAAGTACAATGCACGTAAAATATTTGTTTTCCCTTTTTATCCACTCAGCTACAGTTAGGATAAGTTTAGTTTAAGTTTTAGTTTTAAGATATTTTTTTTAACTGAGACCTTGGACAATGTTCTACATAGATATTCTGCTACACTATCATATTATGCTCAGGTACTCAAGGGCGTCATTGTTTCTGCTCCTTATCTGCCACTCTCTTTGCCTTGTTTTGAAGGTACCGCTGTTTTCCTTCGTCAAAACGCTTCTGCTCCTCTTCACCTTCCAGCTGCAGAGAGAGAGAGAGAGAGAGAGAGAGAGAGAGAGAGAGAGAGAGAGAGAGAGAGATGAATACTTTTAGTACATTCACATGGATGTGAGACAGTGAGGTTTCCGGTAACACATCATTTGAAGGTCAGCTTATGACATATTTCTAAATCAAGCTGATGGATGATGTGCTGGGTGCAATTATAATCAGGATGAAGCTTTAAAAGCTGCATGTAATATATGATTACGCTTTAAATGTGTAAGGGTTGACACAAATTCAGACTTCCAAATCCAGTGTCTTTAAAGCCACCTCAAATTAAAAGTTCAACAAACTTAGACACACACAGACAGTGAATGTATGAGAATGTGTAGTCAACACTGCTAGGGAAACTGCAAGAAATTGAAAGGAACCTGTCAAAAGTGTCACCTTTATGCTGGTGCGGGTGAAGTTTTGCACTTTTCTAGGACTCAGACACGGAAAGCCCAGAGGCACTAAGGAAATATTGCAGCCAAAATAAAACAGCACTGGCGTATGCCAATACAAGCTAAAAGAAATATATATCTATATTTAAATACACATCTTTCATATCAAGAGTTGAAGTGTATAAATAACCCCTGATAACACTACAACTATATTTTATATATATATATTTAACAATATTTTTTTATATTATTGTATTATACAGGTGCATCTCAATAAATTAGAATGTCATGGAAAAGTTCATTTATTTCAGTAACTCAACTCAAATTGTGAAACTCGTGTATTAAATAAATTCAGTGCACACAGACTGAAGTAGTTTAAGTCTTTGGTTCTTTTAATTGTGATGATTTTGGCTCACATTTAACAAAAACCCACCAATTCACTATCTCAACAAATTAGAATACTTCATAAGACCAATAAAAAACATTTTTAGTGAATTGTTGGCCTTCTGGAAAGTATGTTCATTTACTGTACATGTACTCAATACTTGGTAGGGGCTCCTTTTGCTTTAATTACTGCCTCAATTCGGCGTGGCATGGAGGTGATCAGTTTGTGGCACTGCTGAGGTGGTATGGAAGCCCAGGTTTCTTTGACATTGGCCTTCAGCTCATCTGCATTTTTTGGCCTCTTGTTTCTCATTTTCCTCTTGACAAGAGAATCTATGGGGTTCAGGTCTGGTGAGTTTGCTGGCCAGTCAAGCACACCAACACCATGGTCATTTAACCAACTTTTGGTGCTTTTGGCAGTGTGGGCAGGTGCCAAATCCTGCTGGAAAATGAAATCAGCATCTTCAAAAAGCTGGTCAGCAGAAGGAAGCATGAAGTGCTCCAAAATTTCTTGGTAAACAAATGCAGTGACTTTGGTTTTCAAAAAACACAATGGACCAACACCAGCAGATGACATTGCACCCCAAATCATCACAGACTGTGGAAACTTAACACTGGACTTCAAGCAACTTGGGCTATGAGCTTCTCCACCCTTCCTCCAGACCCTAGGACCTTGGTTTCCAAATGAAATACAAAACTTGCTCTCATCTGAAAAGAGGACTTTGGACCACTGGGCAACAGTCCAGTTCTTCTTCTCCTTAGCCCAGGTAAGACACCTCTGACGTTGTCTGTGGTTCAGGAGTGGCTTAACAAGAGGAATACGACAACTGTAGCCAAATTCCTTGACACGTCTGTGTGTGGTGGCTCTTGATGCCTTGACCCCAGCCTCAGTCCATTCCTTGTGAAGTTCACTCAAATTCTTGAATCGATTTTGCTTGACAATCCTCATAAGGCTGCGGTTCTCTCGGTTGGTTGTGCATCTTTTTCTTCCACACTTTTTCCTTCCACTCAACTTTCTGTTAACATGCTTGGATACAGCATTCTGTGAACAGCCAGCTTCTTTGGCAATGAATGTTTGTGGCTTACCTAGTGAACCAAACTGAGAGACCATTTTGAAGGCTCAGGAAACCTTTGCAGGTGTTTTGAGTTGATTAGCTGATTGGCATGTCACCATATTCTAATTTGTTGAGATAGTGAATTGGTGGGTTTTTGTTAAATGTGAGCCAAAATCATCACAATTAAAAGAACCAAAGACTTAAACTACTTCAGTCTGTGTGCATTGAATTTATTTAATAAACGAGTTTCACAATTTGAGTTGAATTACTGAAATAAATGAACTTTTCCACGACATTCTAATTTATTGAGATGCACCTGTATATACAATATAATTATTTAATAATATATAGATCCTTTAAATCCTGTAAGTTGTGAGGTGGGACCTCCATGGATTGGACTTGTTTGTCCCGCACATCCCATAGATGCTCGATTAGATTGAAATCTGGGGAATTTGGATGCCAAGTCAACACCTTGAACTGTTTGTCATGTTCCTCAAACCATTCCTGAACAATTTTTGCAGTGTGGCAGGGAGCATTATCCTGCTGAAGGTCGTCACTGCCATTATGGAATACTGTTGCCATGAAGGGGTGTACTTGGCCTGCAACAATGTTTAGGTAGGTGGTACGTGTCAAAGTAACATCCACATGAATTCCAGGACCCAAGGTTTCCCAGCAGAACATTGCCCAGAGCATCACACTGCCTCCACCAGTTGGCCTTCTTCCCATAGTGCATCCTGGTGCCATCTCTTCCCCAGGTAAGCGAAGCACAGGCACCTGGCCACCCATACGATGTAAAAAGAAAACATGATTCATTAGACCAGGCCACATTCTTCCATTGCTCCATGGTCCAGTTCTGATGGTCACGTGAACACCCCACAAGAACGTTTTGGAGATGCTCTGACCCAGTTGTCTAGCCATCACAATTTTGTCCTTTTCAAAGTTGCTCATATCCTGCTTCCAACACATCAACTTCGAGAACTGACTATTCACTTGGTGCCTAATATATCCCACCCCTTGACAGGTGTCAGTGTAACGAGACAATTAATGTTATTCACGTCACCTGCCAGTGGTTTTAATGTTATGGCTGATGGGTGTATAGCATCTTGCAAAGAGCTGAAAGATCACTGTCATGTGGTGCAATTTTCTATTCTGGTGTATTGTTAGTGGTATAAATATTTCAGATTTCCTCACAATGACAAACTGACATACCAGTATATCATTATACCACTGATCCATTTCAAGAATTTTTAGTGTTTTGGATAGTGGTTTGGATCTCACTTTAAAAAGCAAAGCCAGCGTGGGTGTTTTATGCACATTATGATCATTCCCACCAAATAGGAATGATTATTCCAACATCCACACTACATTATGCACAGCAAGACTTTTCATGTTGTTCCACTAAACTGTGAATTACCCATCTGGAGTTCTGCAACTGAGCATATTTTATGCTGAAACAAGAATTCAACTCAGGAGGAATCCACATTTGTCAGTTGAAGATTGGAAAAAACATTTTCGGTTTTCTGGTTTTGTAGCCCATCTGCAAAACATTTGACATGTTCTGAGTTCAGAGATGCTTTTTTGCTCACCACGGTAGCAAAGAGTGGTTATTTGAGTTACCGTAGCCTTTCTGTCAGCTCAAACCAGTCTGGCCATTCTCCTCTGACCTCTTTCTTCAACAAGGCATTTTCATCTGCGGAACTGAGGCTGATATGATGGGTTTTTTTGTTTTTCGCACCATTCTCTGTAAACTCTCGAGACTGTTGTGTGAAAATACCAGGATCAGCAGTTTCTGAAATACTCAAACAAGACCATCTGGCACCAACAACCATGCCACAGTCAAAGTCACAGAGATCACTTTTTTTTCATTCTGATGTTTGATATGAACTGAAGCTCTTAGATTTTATGCATTATGCTGCTTCCTCATGATTGGATGATTGGATAATTGCATGAATGCACAGGAGTACAGGTGTTTGAATAAAGTAGCCAATGAGTGTATATTCTAACATTAAATTTAATAAGGGAAGGCATCATGGCATATTATTTTTGATTTGTGCATTTGCATAAATCACAGTCAGATAGTTAGATGAGTTTTCTGAATAATTAAAGAATTTTACATGATTTTTTTTTATCAAGACCCAAAGTGACAAAACACTGTATGTCATGTACTATGAATGTCCTGTCCTATAACATAATCCCTAATCTGGACTTCAGTGAGAAATCGTGCCATGTCCCTTCTCTCTCTGTCTAAATGGTTTCCACCATGGACATTTATAAGGTCTATAACATCAGTTTTGCAACTGAATCAATCTCACGTTTTTTTTTGTTTGTTTGTTTTTTTCCTATTTATAAATCTTAATTGAAATAAAAAGCGTCTTGCGTGTCACTCATAATCACCTTCACTTAAGGGAATGTGAAATTCCACAAGCTAAAAGATGAAACAACGCTGCTTAATTCTGGACAGTAGTTTTTCATAGCTGCCCTCTGAAGCATGGATATTCTCATCATTGGCTATAGGTCACTAGGCAGTCAAGCACAGCACTGGCAGATGGCAGGAAACCTCCAGGAAAGAGCTGTGCAATGACAAATAAAGCAGCCTTTTGCATGAGGACAGTGGCCAATATGAATCTCTTGATGAACGAATCTCTATTTTGAACGCATAAGTGAAAGTGTTATTAAATATATACAGAACAGACACATATGATAAGTATGTGTGATAAGCATTATATGCCAACTCGGAAACCTTAACTACTGTACACAAGATAAAAGATTGACATATTTGGCCATTTTTATCATTGTATGTGAAAATTAGAACAAATTCCACCAAAAGCCTATTCTGTACAGCCAAATGCGAGTCAACATGGGCATTACTGCTAGAAGCACTTCTGCTTTAAACAAAAGGAGATTAGCTGTTGCCAAGCTGGTTGCCTGGAGCAGAAGAAAGGTGAACTCCCCTTTAATATCAAAGCTCATCCGGAAAAAAAAAAGAAAGAAAAAAACAAAACGCTCTATCCCACTGTACTGTAGCAGTAAACAAACTGCTGCCAGACAGGCTAGTTTGAGTATTACAGAAACTGCTGATCTCCTGGGATTGTCACGCATAGCAGTCTCTGGTTCTTACACAAAATGGTGCAAAAAAAGAAAAACAAAACGAGAATGTCTTGTTGACAGAGGTCAGAGGAGAATAGACAGACTGGTTTGAGCTGACAGGGAGGCTACAGTAACTCAAATAACCACTCTTTTCAACCGTGGTGAGCAGAAAAGCATCTCAGAACACACAGTAGACCAAGCATCAAGGTAGATGGGCTACAACAGTAGAAGACCACATCTGGTTCTACTCCTGTCAGCCAGGAACAGCAACCTGAGACTACAGTGGGCACAGTCTCACCAAAACGGGACAGTTAAATATTGTAAAAACTGGAATACGCTACAGATCTGTAGATTTATTGTATCTTAATAAGATACATTCATAGCCTACTAATGCACATTTCAAACATAGGCTTGGCAGCAGGCTGTGGTTTGCTACTTGTAACCTGATGTTGATTAATTTTCTATAACAGAAGCTCCATTTAAAACAGAGGTTTTATTCCATACTCATTACCGAAGCTTAAAATCAAAAGGGTTGAAATGTTTACAAGTACAAGCTAATTAATCCATAATGTCAGTAAAGTACAGTTATATTCTTTAATAGTCACTTAGACCATTTAGTGATCAGGATGAGTAAAGAACACAGCTTCTGTGACAAACTACTTATCATCTTATCTTTAGAGTCAAGCTGCATATGTGTGACAGTCATATGCTGAAAAAAGAAAAGTCTCCTCTTTATCCCATGCTCTCTCTCCTTGTAAACAGCATCATCTGACCTTGAAGGAACTTCATCTGGGGTCACTGGCTGCCCTGCTGCTTGGGAAAGGCAGGTCAGCCATGCTTGTCATGAACAAACTGAATTCAGTTGGCGCACAGTCTATCAGACAGGGAATATGCCTGGCATTCTTCAGAGGCTATGAGTGTGTGTGTGTGTGTGTGTGTGAGTGTGTGTGTGTGTGTGTGTGAGAGACACTATCACTTATGACAGTTGATAGGAAAGGGAAAATATCATCTGTTAAAATTTTTCTTAAATCAAAATGGAAATTACTGAGCTGATAAATGTGGCAAGCAATCACTGCTAAGTGAAGTACATTTTTTAATAAGGAATAAAAGACTTTGGTGGGCTGGTGTGGTACAACCTGATACAAAGCACAGTTACTGTTACCACCTCGAAGTTTGTTTTCCTAGAGCAGCACATCCCAAAATGTTTTATTCTTCATACACCACAGTTGGACAACTGCATGAACGAGCAGGGGTACAGGTGTTCCTAATAAAGCGGCCGGTGAGTTTATATACTCTATATCACATCAAATGATATGATCAGCTCTGCTGTGAGAAACTGCAAAGTTTTTACACATTAGCTGAAATAAAATTGATTTGTAATAACCCACAAGCTTCACACAAGCAAGCCCATATTATCCAATCGTACACTTAATGAGATTTTGGTGCTCGGTGTCAGGAGATACCACAGCACTGTTTCATTCCGGTTATTGAAGATTAAGAGGAACCGTGGCCTCGGCTTCAGATGAGCTGTTATTTCCTTTACTGATTTGTCTACATGCTCTTGCTTTTTGGTGTAATATATAGTGCCTCCACGATTTTGCGATCGCAGAAATTAATGCAAAATCAAGGAAACTCGGCAATATTCACAGGAGCTTGCAATTTTTCAATATTTCCACAGATTTAGCGTACAGCTAAAAGATCTCATTTACCAACAAACATCACTGTGAGTGATTTTCGCAAAAAAAGCACAAAAAACCCCTCTGCAATTTGCATCGGAAATTTGGAAAAAGCCGCAGCAAAATCAAGCATTTTTGGCCGCAACAATCACAGAAAAACTCCACGAAATCCTGTATGGACTGACATATTGTTGGTGAGCAGTGCTAAGACTAATGGTGTGGTTGAGAAGCATACCAGTACACAGAGCTTTTTCAGCAGCCAAAGTGTTCTCGAAGCGCAGATAGTTGCCGTGTGGCCTCACAGCAGGACAGCTTGTTTTCTGTTGCATGGAACAGGTTTGGAATCAGCGAGGGTCACCTGACCCGATGCCACACACAAATCCACGCCAGATAGAACTGACGCCGAGTAGCCCTGACTATTAATTAGGGAAATGAATGTGGTTCTGGGAGGGGTCCTGTGGAGGACATAATCATCTCTTGCCGCAAAGCCCCTGAGCCTTTTGGCTCCTTAATTACACAAATTAATGCAGGAAGCCGCTTCAAATGAACCAACAGCCCCAAAGTGGTAGCTTTATGCAGTCAAAGAGGCATTTAATCCAACACTGATTTGCAGGGTTTTCTGGAAATCAAGGTGTTGGCTCTAAGGAGAGTGAGCACATATAACGATTATTACACTTTTATAAAGGTAATAAGTACACACAGCAAATGTAGGGAAAGATGTGAGCAAGCTATCATAACCAAGCTGATCATCATCATCTGTAATTGACCACAGAAAATCAAGTACAAGATTCTGAGTCCTTCAATAAAAAACCTTTAAACAAACAAAAAAAACAGATCCTGTGACTCTGCTTAACTGAATGGGTTCCTGGAACCCATTTTGAGAACCATTGGTTTAGGTTTCCTGACAATTGACCCAGGATTCAGAATATTTTTTCAGGCTTTTCTTTTTCTTTTTTTTTAAACTGTACCTTGATCACCCCTTGATCACTATTCTTGATCCTGTTCCTCATAATTAGTCCCATTTTTATCTCCTTAGCTTGTGGTTTATTGCAATGTGCCTCTGCAGAGGTGTTATCCTACAATTCTAAGCCATGGAAGTGATGTTTGTGCTCCATTTGTCCTTTTTCATTTTGAGTTCTAGGTGTTGTATCTTTGGAATACCTGATGGAAACACACCAAACTTTAATCAAATTATCTACTGAATTTGTTACAGTTGCAATCAAAATTATTCAAGTCCCATTGCAAATCAGGTTTAAATCATTTACAGACTTTCAGCTGTTTGCAATGAACAAATCAAACAAAAGCAATTGATATAGTTCAACATAACGAATGCTTCAGGTAATTTCCCCAAATTCAACTGAAAATACAACTTATAATGACTTCTCCAGTCTCAAAATTATTCAACCCCCTGAACAGAATCCCTCACAACAGCACAAATATGCAAAACAGGTGTCGTCCCAAGCACACTTGATGCAACTAATGGAGGGCTTCATTAGTTGCACCAGGTGCGCTTGAGCTGGAACACATGAAATACCTGAACTGGCTAGGGGCAGAAAATACATGAAATACCTGGACGGGGCAGAAAAAGGAAGCTATCAACAGCTGCAACCAAATTTCTGAGAAGGCAGGTTGTGAAAAACCCTCGAGTGACTGCAAAAGACCTGCAGCAAGACTTGGTGGCAACAGGCACTGAGGTTTCAATGAGCACAGTATGGCGCATACTAAATGCAGAAGGTTTCCATGCCAGAACTCCAAGACGTACACCGCTACTGACCCAAAAGCACAAGAAAAGTCGGCTCAAAATCATATAAATAAGCCACAGAAATTTTAGGATTCTGTTCTGTGGAGCAATGAAACAAAACTGGAACTTTTCGGCATGATGGATAAGTGGGATGTCTGGAGAAAGAAGAATGAAGAAAGAACACTCTGTCCACAGTCAAGCATGGTGGTGGTTCGGTGATGCTCTGGGGCTGCTTTGCATCCTCTGGCACGGGAAACCTGCAGCGTGTGGAAGGCAAGATGGATTCATTGAAGTATCAGGAAATCCTTATTAGAAAACGTCATGCTGTCTGTGAGGAAGCTGAAGCTTGAGTGTCATTGGACCTTCCAACAGGACAATGATCCCAAGCATACCTCAAATTCCACCAAGGCTTGGTTGCAGAAGAAGTCCTGGAAGATTCTACAGGGCCATCACAGTCACCTGACTTAAACTCTCTGGTGGGATTTGAAGAAGGTGGTTGCAGCACCCAAACCCAAGAATATTACTGAACTGGAGGCCATTGCTCATGAGGAATGGGCTAAGATTCCTCAGGAACGCTGCCAGAAGCTGGTGTCAGGCTATGCATCTCGTTTGCAGCAGGTCATAACAGCAAAAGGGTGCTCTACTAAGTACTAAACATGCTTGCCATTAAGGGGTTGAATAATTTTGAAACTGGAGAAGTTATTATAAGTTGCATTTTCAGTTGAATTTGGGGAAACCACTTGAAGCATTCATTGTGTTGAACTATTTCAGTTGCTTTTGTTTGATGTGTTCATTGCAAACAGCTGAAAGTCTGTAAATTTTGACAATAAACCTGATTTGCAATGGGGGTTGAATAATTTTGATTGCAACTGTATCTATCTCTGGTTTCAGTTCCTATACTTCAAGCATCGACTGCTATGTCATCTAACCCATGCTACTTCACTATAATTCCTGGAATAGCCTGCATAAAATATGCCATGTTTATACCCCAATGCTTCTGGCTTCCATGTGTTACAAGCCTGTCTGTTTCACTCTTGTAGGATATATCAGGTTCTGAATAAAAGTGCATGTGCATCACAATTCTGAATGCCTGAACAAAAGGAATATTATCTAGTCACATACACAGTCACACAGAGAAAGCAGTCTAACTAAGCCATTAAAACCCTCAGAGGAATTTCTGGATCAGCTCTTGCCGAAAAAAAAGACTTTTTTGCAAAGGGTGAATAATTAGCCTAATTAAAATAAGAAAGACATTTTTTAATCACATTCAATGAATAATCAAAAAAAAAAGAACCACAAGTGCTGTTGTATCTGAAACCAATGCACTGTCTAATACGTTCTTATGAATTTCATATTCAGCGATTAGTGCTGTTGTAAACCAGAATCCCACCAAAACATTTGCAAGGCTTTCAAACCAAGCGCATCTGGTATAATCCATACAAGAAAAACGCAGCATGTATATGGTGTCATATGATCAATGGATATGTTACTTGAATGCCCCAGACGATTCATTAAAAGACTCCCCATCTGCGACTGCAACCACATAATAAGTAACATTCTCAATGCTATGCACTCTTTACTGCTGAAAGTGTCATACAAATTAAAACACATCTTCTTACTGCACATGGTCTTGGTTGAACTTGTTATTTGGTGATTTTTATAGACAGCATCACGGTGTTACACCAGAATGTTTAACTCAGGCAGATCTACTGGTGTTAAACATCCTCATTTTTCTCTCCTGCTGGTCTTTCCAGCTTGTCCTGACATTTGTAAATGTCAAAAAATTATTTTATTTTTCACCATTAAGCACAGGAAATCCAAATTAGGGACTGTATTCAGTTACAGGATAATAGGGCCATACGAACAAATACATTACTTTATTAATTAGACTCAAAATAGAGAACAGCGCCCCATAAATAGCCTACCTCCATGCACATGTTATGATGTCATGACTTCGATTTAGTACCTCATGTGCAAGTAACTGTTGGGGCACAATATAAAAAAAAATAAAATGCCAAAATAATGTGTGCTGGATCGAGGGCTATTTTATCATCTGCTGAATAATTATGGTAAAAGCCATATTGTTAAACCAAGTGTGCACTGATTAATGTGATAATTACAATTAGGACAATTCATGCAGCAAAATATTGACAATATGCTAGACTCCTATTAGATGTTTCTTTCAATGCTTGCCATCTTCTCAATCATATATCAGGATTTTAGTCTTTTTTAATGGTTCAGTTTAAAATTGTCTCCTGCTTTTATGTTACATTATGTAATATCAAATGTAATATAACAATGTCATATTATATTTGACATTACAGGGAAAAAAAATAGATAGGCTTCTGCATTTTCAACCCCAACTGCTTTTGAGTTTAAAGGCAGTGGTCTTGACGCTATAGAAATACCCTGTTTTGGACAATTCTACTCACGCAGGTGATTTGCATAATCTGAATGGTGTGGCAAGAAAATTTACTTAAGCATGTGTGTAACTGAACTCTGAACACGAGTAACTTTCCCTATGTAAATACTAACTTTTGCACTTAAATCACATACAGCTCACAATGTTCATCTTCATGTGGATGATTTTAAACTTCCACATCAATTTTATTTATTTTTTTTCGGGACAGAAATATAATAGACTTTGACCTGATTTATTCCATAAAGATATTCTCACACAAGGCTGCCTCGGTCACATTATAAAGATATTCTTCCACGTGTCTGTGTCCGTTTATGGGAGTATAGTAGTTTCATGTAATGATGATCTGCTTATAGTAAGGTGATAGCTTGCACAGTGATGGAGAAATGCCAAATGCTCTGGACTGTCTTAGCATTCCCACTGCTGAAGACTTGCTTGCCTGCCAAATATCAATACTGGCACAGTAGCACTAAATAATGAAAGGCAGGGTAAAATAAAAAATAAAAAAAGTACCAGGGGGCTGTACCATGAAGCCGGTTTAGGTGGCTAGCCGGGTAAGTTTCAGTTTAGTTTGTGCCAACCCTGGATTTTAGGTACCATGAAAGTGGCTCGGGTTTTACCGATGTTCATCACCATAGTAACTTACGCTCCACAGCTAACCTTCTTTGGGGCAGGTTATGTTCTGGGTAAGAGAACTCAAACCCAACTTGGACCAAGTGACATATATAGTTGCAATCAAAATTATTCAACCCCCATTGCAAATCAGGTCTATTGTCAAAATTTACAGACTTTCAGCTGTTTGCAATAAACAAATCAAACAAAAGTAATTGAACACAACGAATGCTTCAAGTGGTTTCCCCAAATTCAACTGAAAATGCAACTTATAATGACTTCTCCAGTTTCAAAATTATTCAACCCCTTCATGGCAAGCATCTTTAGTACTTAGTAGAGCACCCTTTTGCTGTTATGACCTGCTGCAAACGAGACACATAGCCAGACACCAGCTTCTGGCAGCATTCCTGAGGAATCTTAGCCCATTCCTCATGAGCAATGGCCTCCAGTTCAGTAATATTCTTGGGTTTGGGTGCTGCAACCACCTTCTTCAAATCCCACCAGAGAGTTTAAGTCAGGTGACTGTGATGGCCCTGTAAAATCTTCCAGGACTTCTGCAACCATGCCTTGGTAGAATTTGAGGTATGCTTGGGATCATTGTCCTGTTGGAAGGTCCAATGACGTCCAAGCTTCAGCTTCCTCACAGACGACATGACGTTTTCTGCTAGGATTCCCTGATACTTCAATGAATCCATCTTGCCTTCCACACCCTGCAGGTGTCCAGTGCCAGAGGATGCAAAGCAACCCCAGAGCATCACCGAGCCACCACCATGCTTGACTGTGGACAGAGTGTTCTTTCTTCATTCTTCTTTCTGCAGACATACCGCTGATCCATCGTGCCAAAAAGTTCCAGTTTTGTTTCATCGCTCCACAGAACAGAATCCCAAAACTTCTGTGGCTTATTTATATGATTTTGAGCTGAATTTTCTTGAGCTTTCGGGTCAGTAGTGGTGTACGTCTTGGAGTTCTGGCATGGAAACCTTCTGCGTTTAGTACGCGCCATACTGTGCTCACTGAAACCTTCAACCGGAAGTATGCTGCTTTTTTCCATTTTGAACGCTATTGGCTGTTTGTCACACTTTTATGTGCACATGCTCGTGGACTAATCATAGCTTAAGGATCAAAGCCTGAGTTGACAGAGAAAGTTGATAACCATCGTCATGGTACCAATAAAGCCTGATTAGATTGTTTAGTTTGTTCAACTACCTTCATGGTACATGCCCCTGGACATACATTTAAAGGAAATCATTTTCTGCAGGTGTCACAGTGTTCTAAAAGCATTTCTGTTCATCACATCATGTCATCATGTCGGTTTCAGGATGGTCTTATAAAAGCAAGACTATGCTATGGCCATGCAGCTTCTGTTGTTGAAACGTAAGCAAAATCAAAAGTGTTTTTGAAGCAAATTAGCAATTTTACATTATTAAAATAAAGCATTTTTCCAGTGCTGGTGGCAGGCTTGTTCCTAATCTCATTATGTAATGTGTATTTCCAGTACCAATAATCTGTCACTATGCATGCTTTCTTGCATAATATGTTCCTGAATGTTATCATTAAGATGATTAAAAATATAAAAAATTATTTAAGGGCAAATATAGTACAATATAGTTTTATATACACACAAAAAGAACTGAATTTGCTTCTCTGATTATAAAATGTCATAGCAGCAGCACCGCGATACATAATGTAGGGAATCAGTGCACAGTTTAACCTCATAGTGCATACACACCACATGAGCTGTGCCTAAAAATAAATGTGAATTTCACATCGCGGCCCAGAGGTTGCTACGGTAACGCATCTTGTTCCATGCACAAGGGACCAGATACGCCTATCGGTGATGGGTCCTGAAAACATGGTGACTAAAAGGAAGAACAAGAAGAAGCTTTAAGTTTTCCGCTTTCTCTTCCTCACTCTCCTTTCTCCATCATGCCTTGTTGTTAAAATGCTGTCCTGAGGAGAGCTTGATTATAATGCTGGCTGTAAAAAGGCACAAGCGCAGCCCTTCTGAGTGATCCCTACTGTGTTTCTGTGCTCTAACCATTGTGTGCATGTGGCATTTGAGGTTAGCTGGGATGCCGAGACCTCCCTCTATTACTCTATCCTCTTCTACCCAGAGGGCTGCACTGCTATCCATCCTTGTACCCATCCCCCGCCTTTCCACTCATCCCACAGTCTCCCTCTGTGAAGCGCTAAAATGGGAAAGGCTAAAAATAGACCTGGATCTTTCACTTGCGAGGATAGAAAAAACACCTGAAGTCAAAAAATAGCTGCTGCAGCCTTGTAGATATACTATTTATAATCTGGAGCACACTTACCAATGGCCACGATATGACAAGCTCAATTAAAGGAAGGGTGCTCAACCAGTTTCCAGAGGCCTCTAGGAAATATGATTTTAGATGCAGTGCTGCGCATCTATTTTTATACCAATTGTGTGCTTAGAAGTCAATCTGCACATGCATCGCAGAGCAGTGTTTCATGTGCTGTTTTAATATTGCACATTGTGGTCACTCTTGATTTGGATCAGGCCAGCGATGACGCATGCAACTACAGAGCCTACCGACATAACAGTTCAGTACTTGGTATGAATAAGATCAAAACTTGGGTTACCTATAACATTAAAGTGAGTTCAATTCTTTATGAGAGATACATGATGGAAAACCGACTTGCAATAGCTCTTGAAACCAAGAGTTTTCACCAATAGTCCGATGATAAAATAGACTTACAATATGATGCAATAATATTGGCCTTTAAATAGACACATACAGCTGGCCTAGTGTTAAAATATATCTATAACAATCTGGTAAAAAGTGTAAGATGTTGCTATTCACATTTTCTAACAAAATATTATTATTGGCCAAAAGTATATACACCAATCAGCCATAACACTAAAAGTACCTTTCGAATAATGTGTAGGTCCCCCTTGTGCTGCCAAAACAGCTCTCACCTGTCGAGGCATGGGCTCCACAAGACCTCTGAAGGTGTGCTGTGGCCTCTGGCACCAAGACATTAGCATCAGATCCTTTAAGTCCTGTAAGTTGCGAGGTGGGGCCTCCATGGATCAGACTTGTTTGTCCAGCACATCCCACAGAAGCTCGATTGGATTGAGATCTGGGGAATTTGGAGGCCAAGTCAACACCTTGAAGAAAACATGATTCATCAGACCAGACCACCTTCTTTCATTGCTCCATGGTCCAGTTCTGATGCTCACTGTAGGCATTAGTGCTCATTGTAGGCGCTTTCGGTAGTGGAGGGGTCAGCATGGGCACTCTGACTGGTCTGTGGCTACGCAGCCCCATACACAGCAAGCTGCAATGCATTGTGTATTCTGACATCTTTCTATCATAGCCAGCATTAACTTTTTCAGCAATTTGTGGTACAGTAGCTGTTCTGTGGATTGGACCAGACGGGCTAGCCTTTGCTCCCCACACGCATCAATGAGCCCTGGACGCCCAGGACCCTGTCGCCGGTTCACTGGTCATCCTTCCTTGGACCATGTTTGGTAGGTAGTATTCACTACATACTGGGAACACCCCACAAGACCTGCAGTTTTGGAGATGTTCTGACCCAGTCGTCTAGCCACCACAATTTGGCAAAGTCACTCAGATTCTTACGCCCATTTGAGAA
Organism: Cranoglanis bouderius; assembly: GCA_023630585.1. Lineage (NCBI taxonomy): Eukaryota > Metazoa > Chordata > Actinopteri > Siluriformes > Cranoglanididae > Cranoglanis > Cranoglanis bouderius. The sequence continues at coordinate 7,877,190 of CM042549.1, forward strand.
CTAACGAAATAATCAATGTTATTCACCTAACTTGTCGGTGGTTTTAATGATATGGCTGATCATTGTATATAATTATGCCTTAATAATATGCAAATATTTCTTACCAAAATAAAATAACAGTGGGCATTTACTGTCTAAACGTGTGTAGGCCATCATCAGAAATATCCATATAGACAACATTTCACAATGTACACACACACACATACTGTTAGTAGCACAGGTTACCAGATGTGCAGTGACATTTTTTGCATGTGGTAGCTTGTTTGGTTGGTTGGGTTTACTGAGTGTCCCAGTCCACATACACAGGTAGTCTCGACTGGACTATTCTTGCTTCATGTGTTTCTTAATTTGTGCATATTAGGTATTTTTATTACAGTTGCCTGAATGATATCCTGATTATGCTGTTGTTGCTGTAGATAGCTTTATAGCTACACAGTAAATATGAGGCATCATAAAGTTATACGTAGCCTTGGCTACACCGTCTCCCTCTTGCTCTGCCTTTTGTAGCTCCTGTTTGCAAAGTGTAAAATCGTCTATGCAGGTAAGCTACACTGAACAACTTTTGCGTTTTGGGGGATGAACAAATAAGGGTTATTTGCCAAATGGGAAGACATGCATCACATGGTATCTAAGGGATATAAAAGGTGGAAAATTCAAGTAAAAATGTCTGCAGGAGACCGCTAAGCTCCTGAGACATTCAGAGTTCAAGAACTGCAGCTCTACTGAATATGAAACTCACAAAAGCTGAAATGCAGAGGAGCTCAATTTCCTGGAAGGTGTGTTACAGAAATTTCTTCTTGAAGACAGAAAAGAAAACCTTCATATACACATGTACACATATACAATACTGTGCAAAAGTTTTAGACACCCTATTATTTTTAGGTACAAACTTTATTATAGATTTTTTATCTTATGACTTCTACATTATCAAGTCAGTACAAACAACATTTTAGATTCCCAAACATTAGTTTTCTAGCACAAAATTAAATGTTACAGGAAAAATGTTTGTATGTCATTAAAGAAAGCAGCATATTACATAAGAGACCACTTTTCAGAAAAAAAACACAATGAAGGCTGCTGGGTTTTGCTGCAAAAATAAGAAGCGAGTGCGAAAGTCAAAGTCTCCAGAAGAACTGTGGCTAGTTCTGCAATATGCTCAATAAATTTCCTTATGAAACTGCACAAATTGTACCGGAGACTACTATTTTAATTTTAATTAAAAGTTTTTTGTCACACCAAATACTGACTTTGTTTCATTTACTACTGTTTACTGCTCTTTAAATGTAGAAACATTTAATGTCATTATTTTGAAGGCATCTTTGCTCTACAGCATTTCTTTGCATGTGCCTAAAACTTTTGCACAGTACTGTATGTAGTTGCCATACCAGGCAGAACGTTGGGAAACTCGATTAGGTCTCTGATTAACTGTATTTTATTTATTTTTTGATGGCACAGTGACCTATAATGTTAGTCTACACCCATTCAACCCAAACCAACCAAACATACCAGTGGATGAGTTGAAAATGAGTGATGGGTTCCTATGAAATCCAGTAAGAAATAGTAATAACTCTGCTTACTTTTACATTACATCAGGTTATGTGAAAGGAGTAGACAAGCTTGGTAGGTAGGTAACAAAAGAGGAATGAAAGTTAACATGTTTATCAGATGAGCTATGCTTTCTCCTAGTCTCTGAGGTAACCTTGTCTGGAGAATACTGTCTACTAAGTTAATAATGTAATAATTAAAGTTCTGTTGAGGAGATCCAATGCATCAATCAGAATAGAAAGCTAAATTTGGTAGAAAAAAATAGCCATAGTCGTCAGGAAAAAAAGGCTAGTCACACAAAGGGCTAGACAGCACGAGTAAAGATGTGTCTACAGTTAAAGGCTAGAAAATGGTCTTGGAGAATTTGCAGTATCCATATCTTCCCAAAGAGGAAGTTGATTAAGTGGCCGAGCATATCCTGGCAATCCATTCTATATTCCGTGGAGAACTAGCAAATCACTAGCAAACCGTTAATGGATTAATAGAGCCAGAGGAAATTGTTATTAATGGAGCTTTGAAAAAAATGAATAGGCTAGTGTGCTTTAATCCTCCTAGGAATGCAGCACTAAAGCCAAAAGGGTCAAAGGGTTTAATAAAGTAGGTTCGAGTCACTATTTCTCATCAGTGTGTCACACCAGGCACTTGATTAAGTGACTAAGAAAGAACTCTGTGATGCTGCATACTACTTCCCAATGTGTAATAAAGAATTCTCATATCCTACCTTCAGGGGAGGCACAGGCAACGGCTTGTTTTGCTTGTCCAGAGAAATGTAGGTGAAGAAGGCAGTGACAGCCCGATATTTCCCCTCCTCGGTGTCCGCCAACTGATCGGCATCCACAAACACCTCGATCTCCATTGACTTGTTACTAGTAAAAGTCATTCTCCCGCATACTGTGATCACACAACCTGCAAGGGTGAGACAGAGTCAAGCATTAGGTCAATTTATCTTCATGGCCATTGTTTATTTAGAGTGAAATGTGTATGTTTGTTGCATGGCAGTGTATGTTTCCTGAAATCTGTTATGTAAGGAAAAAAAACATGACCGAGCATGCTGTTGTAGGAAATCAATCAACGAAAGTGGTGGTGGTGTGTTGCAGCCCGATACAAAGCAGTTACCATTCAGAAGTTGATTATTTTACAATAACTGCATGTCTCAATATGTTTTCTTCCTATTATACCATAGCAATTTGCCAATGCTAGCATTATTTTTTATTTATTAAAGAATGATACGTCATACTTTTTAATCCTTTTATAGTTACATTTAATGTTGTGGAACATCCGCAAACAAGCTAGTTCATGTTATCACTTACATTATAGCAGCTATAAACAGTTGCTCCCTCAGCACCTACTCTTTTTTTTCTCTCTCTCATGAAAGTAATGAGAAAAAAAATACAGCTTGTCATGTTTCCAAAAAGCCTCCTCCATCTTGAATACTTCCATGTACCATAAAAACGTACAGTTTGATTATTACGAAGCGCTGACATTGGAGACTTCCAAAAATGCTAAACATATGTCTCATCACAGAAAACGTCACCATATCCACAATTACACGTTTTTTATAAATCCATTTGTGTGCAGTATCCATGATACAAGTCCCGGTGAAAGTTGTTACTATAGAAATAATAACGTATTAGAATGAACGCTATAATATAAACTATATAATCTGCACTACTGTCAGAGCTACTATTACAGAAAATTAATCAACAACTTCTGACCAATCAGATTTGTGAGCTCAACAGCTCTGTGCTGTAATAACTGATAATGTACAATAGGGTGAGGACTACAGCTGAACACAGCCTTTTCATGCCAGCATGTGCAGCCTGGAAACTTTGTAAAGCTGCAGACTTGCTTCAAACATAAACACATGGTCTTACTGATAAAATGTTGTAGCCTTCAGCATGGAGAACCAGTGATTTTGTGCAGCTGGATTGCGACGTCATGTATGCGCTCTCAAAGGAGAGAGCATGTGTGGGAGCGCACGTGTGTATCCTGACAACATTGTGTTCACTACCAGGAAAAAGCAGCCCCTTCCAAAAACGCCCAATTACTGCTTGTAGCTTCACGGCTGCCCACTTTGATCTTATCATCCAAGGGTTTTTTCCCCCCCGTCCTTTTTTCCCAAAGCATCACTTTGGCTCTTTTATTTTTCCATTACACAGTCCCCGGCACTAACTGCCCTGCGTCAGTACCTGCTCTGTGAAACACATCTCTGTATCTGTGAAGGCACTTCATTACTGTATTGCACTTATAATGGATGCTGACTCACATAAATATAAGTATACTCATTTACAGGAGTGCTGTATAGAGTAGTGCAATAGCCAAATTATAGCCTAAGACTCAGAATCGCTAGTTAGAGTGCCTAAAGGAGGCCATTTCAAAGAATTTGAGTTATGACAACCTGTCATTTAGGAGAGTAAAACGCAGACAGTAGATACTGTCATCTTTGATATAAGGAACAATAGAATATGATGTACAGTATGTCTCAATATTTATTTCCATGGAAACTGGGACGGAAGGGAGATGTTTTATATCTATAGCCTATATATCATGTAGTCTACAGGGTGTCCCAAAAGTCTCCATAAATAGAGGACTATGTTTGCCAGCACCACGTCGGTTGTGCCTTCGTCCGTGGATGTTCGTGGACGTCCACTTCTCGGTTGGTCCGCAACACTTCCAGTCTTTTTGAATTCGTTAATAAGTTTGGCAACAGTGTCGTGTGTGATGTGCTTGCCATGTTTCCTGTTAAAGTCCACCACAACCTTGCGACAGCAAAGGCATTCTTAAAGGCTATATATACATATATATATATATATATACACACATATATATATATATATATATATATATATATGTGTGTATATATATATATATATATGTATATATATATATATATATATACACACACACACATATATACATATATATATATATATGTGTGTATATGTATATATATATATATATATACATATATATATATATATACATATATACACATATATATATATATATATATATATGTGTATATATGTATATATATATATATGTGTATATATGTATATGTATATATATAAACTACGTATGAAAAATTTTGGAAGACATTTTGCTAAAAAGTGTTAATTTCCCCTTTGTATGGAGACTTGTGGGACACCCTGTATAAATACAAATACCAATGCATGGATGAATTAATTCGGTCTCTACTGAGAAAACTGTAGACGAGGGCTTCTGTAAAATAAGTTCCACGGTTCCCTTCAGCACAGATTTTTTAAAATGAATCCAGTCATTCAAATCCAAGTATTCAAATATTTAGCTCATTATTATTCTAACCTGAATAATAATACTTATTGACTATTTATTGGACCCATAGAGGTTTTTCCACCAACAAGTCATGTGATCACTCAAACATGTTAATAACTATTAACATATAACTATTATTAAGAATTCAATAATAAATGTAATAAGTTGGATAATGGTGAATTTTGATTTCCACCAATTTAACTATATTTTTAAAAATATATCGGCAATGCTTCACGAACCTCACTTTGAGAACCGCTGCTGTAGAGCACTCCTGTTCTCTCTGGATGTCATGCCTATGTTCCCAAACTAAATTCTCCAATTACTAAAGTTACAATACTCTGCCCTTTTTCCACCTTTATCTTTAGTTTTGCTTTCATAACTACTACCTCATGTTTCACCAATTAAGCAAAAATAGGTCTGGAGAGCACATCTGCGGTGTGAGAGAGCTTCTTATTAGTTGAGACCATATAATGAATTGGACTCACCAGGGAACCTGGAGATTTCTTACTCTAATTTATTTAAGTTGTGTCAGTTTGATTACTTGAATAAAAAGCAACTCTTATATAGAACATGATCAACATCAAGTGTCTCTCTTAGTTTGTATTACAGTAGGTCTTTGCCAGTGTTAAATAACTGATCTTGATATTAATCTTTTAACTGTGGGGATTTTAGTATTTTTGCTTTGTGGTATAACACTGTTAAGACACACAACATGATGAGTAGTATAAACCATTACTGCAGTAATGTTAAAAAAAATAAATAAATAAAATAAAAAATAAAGCAGCATTCATTCAATATGGGCCATTGCACTCAGCATTTTACGGCTGAGGCTTAAAGCCATTTAACCCACAGAGCAGTTGGATTCTCCAATCTGAAGGTGTTGATTAATTTACTAGAACAGCAACTCGGAGAGTACACTGTAAAACATGATAGCCCCAATAAGTTATGTGAACTTATTTCTTCTCTTTAACTCCAGTTGTCATGACAAGCTTTGGATATTGATCTCGAGTTTATAAGTTTTCAAAAATTGAACTTAAAGTAACCCATTATCTTGACTTGTAAAACTTAATTTTTTGAGTTGAAACGGAGGTTATCTTCAAGTTGAGTTTACTCACGTTTTTAAATTTAACCACCCGAAATGTCTTACAGTGTATACGATTACAGCTGTATTTCAAAAGTTACATTTCTATTAATGCACTCATTCCGATACGTTATCGTTTCTATAGTAACATCTAATTCACAGGGACTTGTATGGTGGCTAATCTACATAATGTAGGCCTAATAAAAAACAGATCAGGAAAACGTTGTTATTTAACATAGAAATATATCTAATCGTTGATATGGTGAAGCTTACTGTAAGGAGACGCGTATTTAAACTTTTTGGAAGGAGTCTCCAGTGTCAGAGTTTTGTAACAGTCAGTAGGTTTTCCACCACAGAAGGTCTTCGGGTTGGAGTAGGCTTGCTGGAGTGCTTCCTGGTTAACATGAGAGACTGTGGTTTGTTTGTTTTTTATTCATGAGAGAAAAACGACAGGCTAGTGAAGGAACGACACTTTATAGCGCCTATAACTTAAGTGATAATAGGAATTTACTTTAAAAACCTTTTACAAACCTTAAAAAGGACTACGTTCATTGATAAATTTTTAAAAAATTGCTGAGGTATAAAAGGAATAAAACCCCATCGTGAACTGTTTCCTATAACAACACACCCTATCGTGTTTTATTCCATATTTAAAACACTTTTTCTTACTTGCATTAGTGAGTTAAACACATTTAATACACTTAAAACTAAACTACATACGAGTTTTTCAGCAGTGGCTTATACCCTGCATACACTCTTACTACTGCAGTGTTGTTGGATGATGGCAAACAGAGTGTCATAACACACATTTAGCTTGAAATAATGCTCCCTAAAACTATATGCTTCAACGAAGCCTGCGAGAACCGCAAATTAAACAGCACTGTCCTGCTCTCTAGAAACACTTCTCAAACTAATGTATACAACAATCTCCTCTTCCAAGCAAAGTTCAGGATAAATGGCTATTTCTGCCAACATGTTTAACAGAACATAAACAATATGACATCTGTGCTGTACTGTGTGTGTGCGTCTGATGATAATGGACGCCAAGACTTTTTTGGCAACGCTGTACACAGAGCGAAGATTTCTGAGGAGCGTCTATATTTCATGTTAATTTCATGTCTATACTATCATTACATGGGGCTTTTTTTTTTGCATTATTTAAAATAAAAATCCTCACCTTCTACTTTTTATGTTCAGTAAAATTAATTTCAGTGTTTCTGGGCACATGTCAAACAATTGGTATATTAATCAAGTGAACAACTTTAGACAAGAGCAATGGAATATTAGACAAAGTAAGATTCAATTATTATTCATCTTCAGTCATTTGTTCTGTATGAAAGTAGACCTGGCTTCAGAAAAAAGGCTTTGAGAGTCAAAAAAAAAAAAAAAAAAAAAAAAGATCTTTTTGGGCAAACAACCCCAAGCCTTGGCATTTTGGTTTTTCCAAAATAGCCATCATAGTTGTAAAACCATACATAATTTTGGCATATTGTGTTTGATTTCTTGACTTCTGCTCCACTAAACGGAACAAAAGAGGAGCTTGTGAGTTTCTCTCGCAACCCCATTTGGAAACGTGGTGCACCCACCCCTAGTTTGGGAATCTCTGTCTTAAAGATTACAAAGTGTGGTTGTTAAAGGATAATTCATACAATTTGTCAACTGCAGGTGTAATATTGCTTTAGTTACTGCAATGTTTATAACAAAAAAATGTTCATTTTATTATATCATTATATCATGGTAATGGAAAATACTTGTTTGTAATTGGGTGGCAGATTGGCTGTGCATTATTTTCTTATATCGGGGCGCTTATAATGCCTTGGACTTCTGACTCAGAGGTCAATATGAACTTTATAATAATTTTATTGTTAATAATCCCCAGTTCTTCAGTTATTATATTTTCTGTTATAGGCAGAAAGGAAGGATTTTAATTACGCAGAAAATAGTATTTACTACATAAACTACAATGCATGGACTTGTTTAAATGAAACAATCTAACAACAGCGCAAGATATTAGCCACTTCTCAATATGCGTTCTTATGCGATCTTGTGGCCTTGTGAATTCGTTCTATGTCATCATCCACCGCCGAAGTTCAATTCCAATACTCAAGAACGCAAGTACAGAGGACGCATGAAATTACCCGGATGTGTTCTTGATATCGAGCATACATCGGATGCAGACTCGTGCACACCTGACCCATAACTAAATTTTAACGACAATAATCTAAAGTCGAATCCCTCAGAAGTGTTTTAATTCAACTACGCTAGCTTCCATTCTGACACAACGGTAAACTCGTTAGCTTACTTTTTAGTTAACGTGAGGTCGCCGTAGCAAACCGTGAGCTTATTACATTAAAACATACTTAATTAACCAGCTGAAACGTATTACTGAAGACTGAAGAGACGATTGTCCTGTTCCACTGCTAGAAATGTGCTGCGACACAGCGCAACTTAATTCTCGCAAAGATGCATTCTATGTCCTCCTGTCCTTCCAAGTTCGTTCTTCCAAGGTAGCCTGGCAAGACCGGTATTCACGAGAACGCAAGTCCGTTCTTAGAATTGAGAAACAGATATGTAACCATAGCAACAATCATATAATAGTAACCTGTAGGGGTGGGGAACTAGAAAATCAGCTAAATCAATCAACAATAAGTTTGTTATTTTCGTATCATATCATATCATATCAGTTGTGAGGAGGCAAAGTAAATACAGTACAGTGCAAAAGTTTTAGGCACATGCAAAGAAATGCTGTAGAGCAAAGATGCCTTCAAAATAATGAAATTAAATGTTTCTACATTTAAAGAGCAGTAAACAGTAGTAAATGAAACAACGTAAATATTTGGTGTGACAAAAAAAATAAAAATAGTAGTCTCCGGTACAATTTGTGCAGTTTTATAAGGAAATGAGCTGGTAAGTTTCACTGAGCATCTTGCAGAACCAGACACAGTTCTTCTGGAGACTTTGACTTTCGCACTTGCTTCTTATTTTTGCAGTAAAACCCAGCAGCCTTCATTGTGTTCTTTTGTCTGAAAAGTGTCTCTTACGTAATATGCTGCTTTCTTCAATGACATACAAACATTTTTCTGTAACATTTAATTTTGTGCTAGAAAACTAATGTTTGGGAATCTAAAATGTTTTTTGTACTGACTTGATAATGTAGGAGTCATAAGATAAAAAATCTATAATAAAGTTTGTACTAAAAAAAAAAAAATAGGGTGCCTAAAACTTTTTACTGTATGTTTTAGAATACTGTAGTGTTTATAAAAAAAAAGGACTTGGTTGCAGAAAAAAAACATCTCCTTTGTGTTGTGGTGTTTTTTGCCTCCCCCTCAACCATTTTTCCTGATATTATATATTATATTATACCTGATATACCACTATTACTCAACACAATGATACACACATTACTACCTAAGTAATAGTATTTTCTATAATGGTATAGATAGTCCTTCAAAGATAACGGAAAAGAAATTTGATCTATTCTGAGAATATTGATAGGTGCCCTTGGTTTATAATGAATACTATGAAAACTACTACCACCAAAGAGTTCAAAAATCTTTTTTTTTTCCTGTGGTCTGCCTGTGCAGTGAGCGATCTGATAACAACCTCGTTGTGAAACAGGTGGCACAAAACAGCACCGGCAGCTCACTGCAGCGTGTGCAGTAATTTATATCTATTTAATTTTCCACTACCTCATCTGCTTTGCTTACCTAATATATTCAGAGGCTCTGCTAGACGTGTGCTTTGTGTGTACTGTTACTCATCAAAACATCCCTGGAAGCATGATAGATACTGTTTCAAGAGACGTGATACTGTAATTTGGGAATTGTAAAGGACGATACTGTTTGGGTGTCTGAGATATAAAAATAACCAGTGCCCATTCCATGTTAGTCGAGCTGCTTATTTCAGTGGCTGCTGTCATGCGGCAACAAAAGCACAGGAAAAACTTTTTATCAAAGCTGGCATCTAGGTATGAGAACTTTGCTGCCTGGAGGTAATTTGGATCCGAAAATAGGGTTTCTGTGTAAAAGATGACATGTGCGAGACCTCTAATGGCAGATGTGTATTGTGTGTGAGCATATGTGTGTGTGTCCAAAAGAGCTAATCACAGAATTACAAAATCAACCCCTTTTTGTTGGGTCCATTAAATCATTCATATCTCCCTTCCTGTTTACCTTTCTTGATCTTGCGGTGAAAGTTGATGGCGTCCACGGATGCGGTCACGATATTGGTCTTGCAGTGACGAGCGGCCACGATTCCTGCCACCTCGTCCATTAGCTTCATGGTCACACCTGCAAATAAATAAAATGTTATGACTGTGAGTGTAACTAAATAAAAGGACTAAAGAAATAGAGCAGAATGGATCTGTCTAACATTAATGGATTTGTCTCAAATTAAAAGGTCTACGGTGGTAAATGCAAAACACGTTAACAAATTTACTTTACAACATTAACATAAATAACACAATGGCAAAATTGGACACACTGCAACAAAACTCAAAACATGACAGCAGCAAAGGGGTGGTCCTTATTGAACATCACATGCTCTCTGCTGATTGGCTGTAGCGTGCGCCAATGAAAACCTATGGGAAGAAAGAATTCCTCCTCATTTATAATATAATAACATAAGTTACTTCACATTAAATCATTTTGGTTAGGCTAAATAGATGGCAGTTTGAAAAATAACAACAAGCATGTGATCAATAAGAACCTAACCTTTCCGTTTTGAGTTAACGTTGCCGTGTTTTGGAACGTGCTGTGTTTTTGGTTTTGTTGTTGCGTTTTTGGTTTGTTAACGTGTTTGCACTCATGGGCCACCATAAAAGTCGCATTCATTTGGAGTACTCGTTTCATGCATGTGCCTTCACAAAACATCAGGCTGATGCATGAATATGACACACAAATAAAGTACCATTAATTCCATTAGTACTGGACACACTGCAAGGAGCTAACAGACCAGATTAAAACTGAGACTGAACTGATTAACAATTGTGCGGTGGTCCACGAAACTGCGCCAGATGATGCTGTAGGCGAATTCCAGAAAACTAATCAAAAATTACTTTACTTTAAGAATGTAAATGTTTTTATTTATATTACTTGAATATGTCTAAAACCTTAATAGCTAAGCATGATTTTCACACTAGTTACACGCCATAGCAAAATGGACATAAGCTTAATCAAGCTTCAGATGACAGCAGACAACGTTTTAAAATGTTTAAGACAAAAACTTTAGACCACAAAACAGAACATATTCAATTAACCAGTGATAATTTCCTCACCGATGATAGCATGAACAAAGATCAGGCTCGTGTTTGAATGCTGCGAGTGACTTTTACCTCAGGTGATGTGACAAGAATCTGATGATGGATGATGCTGATAATCAACGTGAGAACTCATTTCCCATTGTAAAATTATTTAAAATTTGGTACTAATGTTGTTTTTTCATAAGCAGATTAGGTTACACATGTAGTGGTAGGACTCACATGGAAAAGAGTAATTAACAGAAAACACCATATATAAATATCATGCTTCTTTAGAGAGCCTTAAACCTTTAACCCTTATTAAGTAATTAGGACAAGCTGTTAGGTTACGGAGTGGTGAGTGAAAAGTTTCAATTGTACTAAACATTGACGCAAATCCATGATTTGTCAGTGTCTGACTCATCCACTTTTTTGATTACTTCCTCTTATGAAAGCCATGACATCAGTCCAAACCCAGTTCTGCCACTGCACTTATGATAGGATTTCAATTTCCAAAAGCCAGCACTTCGCTTTGTATGCCAGTGTATTTATTTTTAAACACAGGGCTAATGTTACCAATTTCACAGCTCAGTGCTCGATTTGTGGAGTTGATCTCCTGCCTGTAGGCTCTACCGCTTGACGATGGTGTTCAAGCGACAAGAAAATGGCTGTCGATACTATCGTTCAGTATAGAGCCATGTGCCACAATGTGGAGGAGTAATCTGTTCAATGCTTGCTTGATCCAAGCTGCTTCTTTGTTCAAAGTAGCACTGCTTTCATGGACCCATATGACGACAGTGATAAGAGAAATGGGCCAGTAGAGCTTTCAACCCACTGGCCTTTTTTCCTCCCACTGTAAAGATTATAGAGGACTTGGATGTTCTTTTACCATTTAAAAACTGGCACAAAAACAACAGCACTAAATGATATAACTACTTTGAATGACTTGGACCACAGCTGCTCCATGAAACGATATCGTGAAGCATAACATGGCAGCTGTGCCCTTCCTTGCTCCTTCATTCGTGTTGTCTTTTACTGTTACTCTTTGCACAATGCCATGTTGACCACTTTGTGTTTCATGCTGGATCTGTGTTTCGTCTGACTTGATTCAATTCCAGTCACTCGCTGCAACTCTCTGCAGTAGTAGAAGTTTTTCCACACATGTTAAAGTTTCACACATCCTGCCACTGTAGCTCTAGTCATTTATTTCTTGCTCAAGTGCTACACCTGTGGACACCTGACCATCACACTCATATGTGGTTCTTCCCCAAACTGTTGCCACAAAGTTGAAAGCACCAATTTTATAGGACATCTTTGTATGCTGTAGCTTTAGAATTTCCCTTCACTGGAACTAAGGGGCCCAAACGTGTTCCAGCATGACAGTGCTTCTGTACAAAAAGTGAGCTCCATGAAGACATAGTTTGCTAAGTTTGGAGTGGAAGAACTCGTATGTCCCGCACAGAGCCCTGACCTCAACCCCACTGAACACCTTTGGGATGAACTGGAACGCCAACTGCACACCAGGCCTCCTCACCTGACAACACTAATGCTCTTGTGGCTGAATGAACAAATCCCCAGAGCCACACTCCAAAATCTAGTGCAAAGCCTTCCCAGAAAAGTGAAACTTTGGAATGGGATTTTCAGCAAACACATATGGGAATGATGGTCAAACATTTGGCCATATAGTGTAATTTAGATGCTGCTGAAACCATACTGTTAAACCAGTGTTAAATCATTTTCTTTTTAATTGTCCCTTGCTTTTATTTTACATCATACTGCAGTTGACAGCCAAAACCAATCATCAGTCCGCATTGTCTATCCCATCATGTTCAAGTCTTTACAGCATCACATAAAGGCCCAAACACCTAGAAGTGTTGGTAGGATAATACTGCAAAAAAGATACGGCTCCGGCTACGGTAAAAATCTACTGAGAAAATTCTTGACATCAATTATTAACATTAACTATAACCCCATCATTATTAGGAACAAAGAATTCTTTGAACAAGAACTCCACCAGAATCTTTCCACAGCTGTAAATTAGTGATCTGGTTGTCAATCAGAGAGAAAAAAGCCTATGGTTGTGTTAAATACCATAAATCACATGTAAACTCAACATTTTAATAACAGTCTAGAATGTGTTTTATAGAATAAGGAAACACATAGGAAAAGTACACATTAGGAATTAGAAAGTAAGAAGCACCAGATATTGCTTTGAGATTCATATATATATACAGAAATCACTAAACAAATATGACACCTAAGTTGCCCTTTATTCAGAAAAATAATTTAATATATACTTGTTTGGCTAGCACATATCACAAAATAAAATCTTAGCTGAACCGCAAATGTCATCACATTGTTTCTCAGCAGCACCTCACCTCACCAAAATCAAATCATTGACTACACTTCCCTGTGTTCCTCCTTTTCTGAGATTCTGCAGTGCAGTGCTTTTTTTTTTTTTTTACCCTCATTCATGTATCACATAAATGCATCACGGTGCACTAGTTGACATGGGGATTTGCAAACCCACAGGGAATGCTCCATCATGACAGAGCTTAGATGAAGTGAGACACGAATAAACAGAGCTATCTAAAAAAAAAAAGGGACTCGGCTTGCCCAGTGATTGCAAATAACATGCCACATTTCACATATCAATATTCGGAGCCATTCGAGTGTAGATCCATAGACAAGTAAATGCATTTTCATGAATACATCAACAAGGAGAAAATTAATTCTCCAGACTCTGTCCAGAGTCTGCACATACACACTGAACTGGCGTGTGCATAATTGTGTGTTGCACTGCATTACAATTGTTAACTGTAACTGATATATACTGTATGTTCTAGGGCTGTATCTGTTTAGTGCACCAAATATCCATATCTGTATCTGTATTCGGATTAAAACCCCAAGTGGGTGTGGCCTATACCAGAATTTTTGTGTGTGTGTTGTTTTGTTTTTTAATTAAACATGAACCCAACTACTATGTCCCGAAAACACAGGGGAAAAACCCAGAGGTAGACATGCTAGGCATACCTGCATGTGAATTCTGGCTTCCTCAACCTCAGCTACATCACACGAGTTCATAACTGGTTTTGACTAAAGATGTGCACAGGTCTGTTTTAGCCACTCACGATGTTTTCATGAATTCATCACTCAGTGCTGCACATTCATGTTAATGAACATGGTCTTTGTTGGTCCCACAAGCTTCAAATGTGACAGCTTACTTGTACCCACATAAAAGTAAAAAGCGCCTACATTTTTTTTGTCCTTGCCAGTCTTGATGCATGCCAGTCTCAACCAGACGCCCTCTTTCGCAAGCTTCCTAGAAAAAAAAATTAAGAGTGCGCCTCCAATTCGTATCTGTATTTGCATCTGTTTAGAACAGATTAATAATCCATTAAATCCCTAGTATGTACATTAATACTTGTTTACTGCATGTCCTCAAATTAAATTTGAGATGGGAGGGGTTTTTTGCACCTGCATTTCTTATTTTTTCAATATACAGCAGGTTTTACAGTCTCCCAAAATGTTTGTCCAAAAGACGAAACCTCTTTTCAAAAGAAAAAGCCTGTATCTGAGCGCAGTGTGTGTTTCCTAAATTGCAGGTATCATCTCAAGCACATTATCCTGGCTAATAGGAGTGCATTAGATTACTGCACCCAAATATATGGCACAAATGCACTAATACTACACGCTAACAGTGAAAACAGCTGTGACAGGAAACCCACTGCAGGATTTAGGCAAGATGAATGAATCTGTATTCGCAACATAGGAGTAATGACCTTGCAGAACAAAACAACCGGTGGCAAAATTATGACGCTGCTACACCTCATATGGTGCATTATGCCTTTATATTGCATTCAGAATGAGTTCCCCGACTTGTGGCATTCCCATATCTGTGAAATATAGGTCTCCAGGTACTTTGAGAGGGAAAAAAGAAGTAAATGTATATTTTATGGCTACACTAAGCACTAGCTGCAGAATTTTTCCACCTTATAGGATATTTCAAGGGAAGAAAGCCTCTTCACAATGAGACTGGTACTGCTGTAGGTCTTAAGACAACAATAATTACAGGGTATCTACACTGGACTACTGCAATTACTCAGTAATTACTGTTTTGTTTGAATGTCTTAGTGGCATAATAAAGACAAAGAGTTGCATGTCCAGTAGCAGCAGGTCAGTCAGATAGTGAATGGGGGTAGAATTACCTCCTGAGAGGGGGTGTTTTGAGGTTTAAAAAAATAAAATAAAATAAAAAGAAGAAAAAAGACCATTCCAAAGGAAAAAGAGATATTTTTTAACATATTGATTGTCCTAAGCTAGTAATATAAACCACTAAATAATGACTTATGCAGTTGGCATGGAGTGAGACTTCTTAGTTAAATATCTTTTCCAGGAAAATGTGATTGTAACATGCAGCCCTTGAAGGCCGGATCCAAGTGTGCAAACTCAGCATGGTATTTGTTATGGGCAATCCGAAAATCATTATCAGTGTCCATAGCGTAGGTCAAAAAACAGGAAGGCTACAACAAACGAGGGAAATCCATAATTAAGAACAAAAACAGGCAAGAGTCAGAAAGCTGGAATAGATAGGAGTAGAAAATAAGGCTCAGTAATCCACAAATACATGAAGAGGGACAGAAACAACAGGTTATAAATAACCAAACTAATCAAGGACAGGTGTACACATTAGGTGAACAGACCAATGAAAAGTGGAGACAGGACAGAAGCTAAAACAAAAGCCATTTCTCAATATGCATTCGTATGCTTGCATACTAGTTCTACATCATAATCCACTACCGAAGTTCAATTCCAGTACTCAAGAACGCAAGTACAGATGACGCATGAAATTACCCGGATGTGTTCTTGATATCGAGGATGCATCGGATACAGACTTGACCGCATCAAACCCACTTGAAGTCCCAGAAGTCATTGCGGCAGATGACGGAAGCCTGACCTATAACTGTAAATTGTAACGTCTTTTTAACAACAATAGTGCTTCCGAGTTTGTTCTTCTAATGTAGCCTGGCAAGACTGGTCTTCCAAGAACGCAAGTCAGTTCTTCGGATTCTTAGAATTGAGAAACAGTCAATGGCCATAAAAAAAACAAAACAAACAAGCAGCGTTCATCGACCCAGGAAGCACCTCGCACACTGAGAGGGGAATTCCTGACAGTGGTTCTGTAAATGAGAGCCAAATGGCACAAAAAGTCCTGGACATGAAAAACAAAGACCAATCTGAAGGTATATTATCATTATATTATTATTCGAAACTGTATTGTCTCCTGCTTTTATGTGACATCTTATTGCAGTTAATAGAAAAGGAAAATAGAAAAATGCAATCTACTTTGTTAGTATTTACTTTCCTGACCTATCTGTTTCCAGGCCTTGGTGTAGACACAAGTGGAAAAACTCCTGTCCCGAGAGCTATACACAAGAAAAAACTGGCAGCATTGGAAATACTGATGTAACTGAACTTTTGAACCAAGTCTCCTGCTCTGAATACAGCTCATGAACTGTTGGCCAAATTCCTTCAAATGACTTTAGAATTAGGATTTAGATGCTAAATTATGGCTTTTAGATAACATGATCTAGAAAACCAACAAAGCTGTGAACCATCACCCATGGGGTCAAGCGGACGAGGGCCTTTTCTGAACCTTGACAAAACAGTGGTAGCTGTTTCAAGTCTCCGCATGTTTTGTTTGCCACACAAAGTGGACCAGCACAGTAGGACTGCACCGTCCTCACCATCTGCTTTGCTTTGGTCTTCTCTACTGAATACAGACTACAAAAGGTGTTCATTTGCTCATGCTTTGCACATTTAGACCATTGCATACATTAAGCTTAAACAAATCTATACCCACACTGTTGAAATCTGCTGGTGTGACAAAGGTCACTACTTCTGTGAATTACATATATAAGAAGGTTTGTCTTATGTAAATATTTATATAGTGGATGCTGATCTGCTGTAGACATTACATTCACATTTGCACGTACAGTATTTGGCAGACTCTCTTATTTAGAGTGACGTACACAAGTGCTTGCTTGTCTACTTGGAAAGCATATATCCAGAAGCAGGAGTCAGTGCTGATACATAAGTAAACACTGTGAGAGGAGATAAGTACTCGGGCACTTTGGTTTTTGTTTAGTTGACGATATTGATATTTAATATACTTCCTTTGCATTGTATATCCACTTCAAATTTAAGAAGTAATTAGCTTTTTTGTAGCATTGTGGTTCAATTTTGGGTTATGTTTATTGCCATCTTCAGTTCCCCAAGGACAAAAGGGTCCCTTTGATAGACAATTTCAAAATTTTCTATAAATAAAAGCAGGAGATTGGCTAGGTCACACAAGTACTTCCAACTTCTTTTTTAGAAAGCTGTCTTGGAGTTCAGTTTCTTGGCCAATAAGATAAAATTTTCCTCTGATATGTACCCCTACATCGCTCAATTCACATTTCCTTTTATGATGTGTAATGCTGTATGCATATGCCATATGGCAACAATGTGCAAAGGTGGAAAGTATTATATAGTCAAAAATAACACAAAATGTACAAGTTTTTTTGACAGCTAGTAAGCATGTCGAAGTTATATCTTCTAGAAAGGAATTACAGTATGTATGTACTGCATCCTGGACCATTTTCAGAGATGTAATGGCACAAACAGTGACATCGGACAGGAATGGGTTCCAGTATTCAAGTCTCCAAATAGCAAGGGACTGGCAAAGCACCTTAGGGGGCTTTCACACTGGCAGTTTAGTCCAGCACCAAAATAATAAAAAAAACAAAAATATGGTGAGGCGTTGTGTTCTCCACGTGAGTCTGTGATGGCGTAAGATGTAAGATGAACGAAAATGCACCTGGGCTTGACAGAATCAAGTGAGTCTGAGACCAGACCAACGCTGCGGGGGGCGCCAGCAACAATCACACTTGGATTCGGATCACAGCAAACATGCCCAGTGTGAAAACCACCTTAGTGGCCTTCTTGGTGAGAACTAGGCATCAATTTTTTGCTCGCCTTCTAAATATGGAAAGAGGACAAAGACAATCCTGTAATAGTAATTCAGTCAGCGCGGTATCAAGAGTGTCAGAAATTTGCATGCATACATCACACGCCAGTTCAGATACATCAAATGTCATCATGCCTTAACTTTAGGCACAGAAGATGTCGTATTACAGGGTGACAGGTAAAGAGAACTCAGAAAGAGTGAAAGAACCCAATATTCTACTATAAGAGGAAAAAGCTTTAGCTTTTTCTTGATAAACAGGTACCACATTTCTTTCATCTCTAATTTGGCTGGAAGTCAGTGAATAATAGTCAGCTGATTTATCATGGTTATGGAATTTGTATGCTCACCCAGTTGTGTGTTTGTTTAGCTAGACAACTCATGATAACCGGCTATGGACAAACGAAAGGTGTTTGTGTATTTCTTTGTATTTTTATTTATTTCAAACTTGGTTACATCAAGAGCGAGTCATCTAGGGTGCCTGCTTGCCCTGCTTGTTAGCTACTTGCCCTTGCTTGATAGTTTTGTTCTCTATGCTCCATTTTTGCCAACTAGCCAGTTACTCAGCTAGTTGACATCTAATGACCTCAGAGATGAGCGAAGTCTACACAGCAGAGAGATTACAGTAGAGCAAACGAGTACTGCACTTTTACCAGTAACTGTGACAGTCAGTGTTTTGCACAATAAAGTTTCTTTCTCATGATGCTTCTGTAATACTGAGGAAACTTCAGAATTTACATATATGCTCCTTAAGTCCCAAACACTTGTGCTCCCAAACTGCATGTTAACATGCTGTATAGTTAGTCAGTGCACCTTTGAAGTCAATTTAGGCATACTAATTAGTATGCATTATGCGGTTTAGGACACAGTAATAAATTCTGTCTGAACGTGTATTGATTTGCCCCTCGCAGCTATGAGATTAATCTGCACACTGGAGAAGAGCACAGCAGTACCCACGTTATAAAATGTTCTTCCACAAATAGCTTGCAGTAGCAGTTATGGTTATACCATATGTTATGGAATATATTATTCTAAAAGCATAATGCGTGAATTTGTGAAATTTTTTGACATCACAATCAAAGTGGAGAGAGGACATACTGTATCTGTCATAAAGACATGAGACGATAGAGAACAGTCTTCACCATCACTAACTATTCACTTTTTTTCTTGGGAACCATGTCAGCTTAACTCTTAGACATTCATTCTATTTATACATCTCCTCATACAAATTATAATCTCCATTTAATTGGTCCCAGACAGTAATCAGACTCTTATTAAACAGTTTAAAAATTAATACATTATGTGCCTACATACTGTATATTTCCACAGCGGCAACCCTCTACAGCAACTCCAGAACTTTTTTGAAATTTTGAAAGTTTTTATAAAAGAAATATTTTTTTCCCCTGGTTCCCAGGATACAAATCGGATCTTGTAGGTCCACATTTCCCCAGATTTAGCTCAGCTGAAAAAAAAAGTCCCTCCAGTAGACTTAGGAACGGCAGTAACTCTTCTGCCAGAGACTTGAGAATAACAGACACAGCAGTGTTCTCATTACAGACAGAGGACGGCCCAGAGAGCACATCAGATTCTGTGCTGAAATCAGCTGGCGGGTTTGACACAGCCATGGGAAGGCATCTGAGCCAAACCTTTGCAAGAAGACAGGAACTCAACCTGAGATTGCTATAGCGTCTCAGCTTGTTTGGATTTGTGGAACTTTTACTCTATCCATCTTCGACAGATGTGCTCCACATGGCCATAATATCCATAAAGACTTGAGAGGTCTTTGAGTTCATTTTATACATCAGTCAGTTCTGATCCACTAATTAGATTGGGCGTTCCAAGAGTGCTTATATTTAATATAACCGCACTGGGATGTTTTGCTTTGTCCACCACTCCACTTAACATGGCAATTGAGTAGCTCAGTGGTTAAGACAGTGGCCTCCTGATCGGAAGGTCGTGAATTCATATCCCAGCGTTACCAACCGGCCAGTGCTGGGCCCTTGAGCAAGGCCCTTAACCCTCAACCGCTCAGTTGTATAAAATGAGATAAAATGTAAGTTGCTCTGGATAAGGGCGTCTGCCAAATGGCTAAAATGTAATTCATACTTTTCTGATGTATACTTTTCATTTATAGATGTATGACAGTAGACGTGGCTCTGTAGCTCATAGTGCAATGTGTCGACTTACACTTCGTTGAACACTTTTTTGATTATTTGGTATAAAATAAGATCTTGGTGGCTGCGGATATTTTTAAACTAAGTCAATTTGGCGTAAAAACCATGACCCTCCCAACCCACAATGAAATGTGATTAACTGTCCTGTCCTTCACGCCTCCCCTAAGCATGGGGCAGAGTTTGAAAACAAAATCAAATAAACTTGTTCCCTACCATACATATTAACTTTTTACTTAAGCGGGGGGACATCGATTTTACATCAATTTTAAGCATCTTTAACGGGAATGTACAAATCAATAATAACTAGCTAGCCAGCTTCATCGGGATCTATTTCTGCTAGCAGAGTAAAAATAAAACAGAACATTTGGCCATATTGTGTCCGAAATGTCACTTACTCTATATTAATTTTTTGTTTACAGAACTGTTATATAAAAGCAATATTGCACCCATCGCAATCATGCGATTATACCGAATAATGGCACGGCTGTGATTACCTGTGGGCGAATTATGATATTCAGATATTAACTGATATTCAGTATAACCACACTCTTGCTCATGCGATATTGCATTTTAATTCTCCTAAACATTTGTGGGAATCTGTTTCAAAAACACCTCTGTGGGCATAAACAGGTAAAGATTAAAACACGATCCTTTTGACTTCTGACATCTCAAAACTGTGAAGAGCAGAGATCTTATGTTTTAAATGGCAAAGGGGGGATAACAAAATTGGGTTGAATTCCAGGAATAGGAAAAAATTAGATTTAACATTCGGTTTTTATGCAAGATAATTATGCTCATGTGCCATAATTTCACTACAGCCAGAGTGTTTTCATACACAAATGCCCTTCATTTTGCAGATTCGTGACTGCTCGTTTTGTAAAGATCCCAATACTCTACAAGTATAGACATGCTGGCGCTCTAGTGTGAGTGTGAGCTGTACCCAAGGAGTCTCATCTCGAAGTGAGATCCCCTCAATTTAGATGTGCCACCCAAAAAAATCCCAAACGCCGCCTCCCAAAGTGTCTCTTGACAATTTCTGGCAAACGTTTCCTCGCAACACACAGGCAGCACGCTGGCAAAATGCTGTTGGGTGAAAAATGGGAATGAGCAAATGGAAGGTGAGAAGGCCTTGTAAAAAGATGGATGAGGACACAGACTACGAATTTTCCACCTGCGCTCTTTTAGAACTCGCATGATTCACCAAAGAGTCCATTCTGAAAAGGAGCTTGAGGAGATTTAGTACTTTAGTCACAAGCATACTACACAAATGTCAAGCCCATGCCATGGACTAGTGAAGTGTCAGTTACATTTTTTTTTTTTTTACATTTACACACAGACAAAATTCTGTAGGAACTCAAGCAAGGTCTGTGTCTAGCAGTTGCCTTATACCACAACTACAGGCTAACTAATAACTTCTTGGCCTAAAATCAATATGGATTATACTTTTCAGTTTAGATTGGGGTCTAAAGTAGTGAATCAAATAAGTGGATTTACAGATTTTGTCTCTGCTGTGACTTATAGTTATAACTCAAAAAATGTCATTTCCATAGATTGTTTTAAAACGCTGTGATAGAGTTTTAAGCAAATATTCCCTTTCAGTTTCTCATCATTTCATCATGTCTGAAAATGTCACAGTTGAATTGCACAGTTGATTAAAGTGTATTATTTATGCTATTTATACTTGCGGTCCTTGCAGCTTATACTCACAGTTTAACACTGGGTAGACATACGTCAAGTAAATTGCAAAACTAGTCACAATTACTTACTACACTCACTAATTGATTGACTGACTCACTGACTACTGTGTCAATGTGGCTACACCAAATGGATGGTAGTCTCTTGCACAGCAGTGGCTCATGACCGTAGATTTTGCTGGGGCAAGATGACATTAATAACGACATAGCCTTAAACAAATTTAAGTTCAGAGGCTAGAACACTTGACTTATGCTACAGGCTACTACACTATATGGCCAAATGTTTGTGGAAACCCGATCATCTCATCCATATATGGGTCTTCCCCAAATTGTTGCCACAAAGTTGCAAGCACACAATTGTATAGGATGTCTTTGAATGTTTCCCTTGACTGGAATTAAGGGGCGGAGCCCATACATGATCCAGCATGAAAATGCCTCAGTGCACAAAGCGAGCTCCATGAAGACAGGGTTTGCCAAGAATGAAGTGGAAGAACTTGAGAGGTCTGACCTCAGCCCCACTGAACACCTCTGGGATGAACTGGAATGCCCCAGGCCCCCTCGCTGGACATCGGTGCCTGACCTGACTAATGTTCTTGTGGCTGAACAAGCAAATCCCCACAGCCACGCTCCAACATCTAGTGGAAAGGCTTCCCAGAAGAGTGGAGGTTATTATAACAGCTAAGGGAGACTAAATCTGGAATGGGATGTTCAAAAAGCACGTATTGGTGTTATGGTCAGGTCTCCACAAACTTTTGGCCATATAGTGTATCTAGTCAATTTTATCCTGTAATAGGCAGTTGCGAGTCAAGGACATACGGTCAAGCAGCTTATTTTGAGAGATTTTTCTTTGTACAATGGTGTCTAATACAGCAGGTGTGTTTGCCAGGTTTCATCAAAATTTCCAACCCAAGTACTTCCCAAAAGTCAACCAACCTAAGTGTGTCCACAACCCTTGCAACCCATAATGAAATGTCAATAACTGCTCTGTCCTTTGCTCCTCCCCCAAGCATGGGGCAGAGTTTGAAAACACCACCAAATAAACTTGTTCCCTACCATACATATTAACTGATTAATCAAGTTTAGGTTAAACCCTAAACTCAACTTTTTTGTATATTTGTATTGGACAATGTTAAAGACCAGTGTTAACTCTATATAGTGCTGAATAAACAGCATCATATTGTATTGGGCTGCATTTCAAATTGTACATTTATTATAATTATTTTAGTTGTTATCTCAGGTAGACTTCCATATTACATTTCTGTAATTATGAACCTTTTTTTTGTAAAACGTATTTAGCAGGAACTGAAATAATTTAAATGTTTTCACACTGTCTCTAGCATTACATTAAGTATTCAAAAATGCTAAGTTGCTTAACATTAATAAAAGCTTGCAAGCACTATTTAGCAGGCACACAACACACAACACTAACTGCTCCAAACTCATCCATTATGGATTTCTATAATGCAGTAAAGTAAATTGAAATTGAACTGTAATTAGTTTACTGGTATGGCCAAATTCTTTTTAAGCTGATTTGCTCCATCAAGCATTGCATTATGAAGAAATTATGCTCCTGCACACGCTTTAATGGTCTGAAATGTTCTCTCTCAAACTGAAAAAAAGAACCAACCAAACACTTGACGTTCTGTTGGCAGAAACACATGTTGATGAGAGAGGTTAGAGGACAAGGCCAGTGTGGTTCAAGCTGACAGGAAGGCTACGGTAACTTGAATAACCACTCTTCACAACCATGGTGAGCAGAAAAGCATCTCAGAATACACAACACATCGAACCTTCAGGCAGATGGGCTACAACAGCAGAAGAACACATCAGGTTCCACTCCTGTCATCCACGAAGAGGAATCTGAGACTACAGTGGTAACAGGCTCAGTTGAAGTTTGGAAAAAGAACAGGCAATGTTTTTCCCCAAAAAAAACTTTAAGCGTTGGCAAACTGCTGTAATATATGAGGAATAAAACACTTCAGGATGTGCTGTTATGGGAAAATAATCAGCAATCAGCATCACACCACCCTGTTGTTGATTATATTCCCATAACTGCATGCCCAATTGTGTTTTATCCCTTACATCAATAAGCTATTTGGCATTACCATTACATCCATAACTGACAGGTGAAGTGAATAACATTGATGTGCTGGAAGCAGGAAAAAGTACAAGTGGTCAAGTGAAAGGATCTGAGCAACTTTGACATGGGACAAATTGTGATGGTATTCCCTATAGGCAGTGGCCTCATTCAGCAGGATATTTTCAGCAAAAATTGTTCAGGAATAGTTTGAGGAACATGACAAAAAGTTCAAGGTATTGACTTGGCCTCCAAATTCCCCAGATCTCAAGCTGATCAAGCATCTGTGGGATGTGCTGGACAAACAAGTCTAATCCATGGAGGCCCCATTTCGCAACTTACAGGACTTAAAGGATCTGCCGCTAACGTCTTGGTGCCAGATACCACAGCACACTTTCAGAGGTCTCGTGGAGTCCGTGCCTCGATGGGTCAGAGCTGTTTTGGGGGCACAAGGGGGACCTACATGATATTAGACAGGTGGTTTTAATGTTATGGCTGATAGGTGTATATTTTATGTATATTTGTCAATTGTCTTCTATTGTTTGTAAAGTATAAAGCAAACATGCTGAGAGTACTTTGTTACTAAGCACCAAGACAAGTTCAATCACCTCCTCTTGGCAAACCTCTAGAAATCGGCTCCCTGGAGATGGCAAAGAAATAGGCTACAAGTCTTCAGTGTCTGGTTACTGAAGCACAGACAACTTTACCACACTCTAATGCACATGACATTAAACTACAACTACAAACTGCCTGGATATTGACTGCCATGCTACACAGATAACCCCATAATTTTATTCATCATTGCTGCATGAGTTAACAAAGATCAGTATTTTTGGAGAAAAACAGGGACCACGCTGAGGCCGGGCAAGGCCACAGTAGCTTAAGGGGACTTTGGCTGTACAGAAAAGAAAAAAAAAAAGAGTGATGCAATGGACTGAAAGGAAGAACTGCACACATAATGTCCAATTAGAAAACCAGTTCCAGCACAGTCCAGCTCATGGGCAGCACTCGTATCCTTGATTACGATTAGTTGCAAATTTCCTCCCACAATGCATTAAGCCGAGGGTGGCCATTTAAGATAACAAAAGAGTCTTCCTCTGCACTGTGTCATTAGTCAGCGGTATATCTCATTCTTCGTCTATTTAGTCTAATGTTCCCTACTCCACTTCAGGCAGTGTTAACGCAGAGAGCAGACCAAAGAGTGAGTACTTACTGCTTGTAAATAAAATCTACTTCCGCTCTTGAAAAGAGCACACCTGCCTCCTCCCTCCCTCTGTCTCTCCCCCAGTGTTTTAATCATAGCGGTATAATCAAAAGGCTCGAACCGAGCTGCTTCATAATGAAGTGTTACCATGGCAACAGGTGCTGGAAGATTGTCACAAAAGGCCCCCAGAGTCAGATTCTTTACTTATATTTACTCACATTGTCTTCATGGGTCCAGATGCTCATAAAAATAAGTAAATAAATACATACATTTTTAAAAAGTAACGTTGCACATGAGGCCACCTGAAACAACTTTTTTTGTTTGTTTGTTTCTGAGACCTATTCCACATAAACAACAACTCAAATACTGTGAGAGGACAAAAAAGTAGTGTTAAGTCTTAAAATACTTCAGCGTGTTGTTTTGGCAGTGATTTCTTTGCATCTATTTTCAGATTACAGAAGCAGTGCCATATTTGCAAACAGATTCCAAGTCAGAGTCGCACACACACATGGGTACACAGACACAAACACACACACAAAATCTGTAATAATGATGGATGCAACTTCCCGGTGCCCTATAATTATTTCTAGAGAAACTTAGCCAAAAAAAAATATCCCTTGAAATCCCTAAAATCCTGAAGCATTTATGCAGCTGTTTAAGGCTTAATGACACTCTCTCTGTCCCCACACACACACACACACACATACACACACCCACACCACTCCATTTCTGCCCATCTGCCTCAAGGTTCAACATACCGTACATTCTGTGATGCTTTTCTGCTCACCACAAGAGTGATTATATGAGTTACCATAGTCTTCCTGTCAGCTTGAACCAGTCTGGCCATTCTCCTCTGATCTTTTTCATCAATTCATTTCCCACAGGCAGAACTGCCACTCACTGGATGTTGTTTTTTCCCCCTCACCATTCTGTGTAAACTCTAAAGAATGTTGTGTGTGAAAAGCCCAGAAGATCAGCAGTTGAAATACTGAAATACTCAAACCAGCCCATGTGGCACCAACATCCATGCCACAGTCAAAGTCACTGAGATCACATTTTTCTCCATTGTGATGTTTGATGTGAACATTAACCGAAGCTCTTGACCTGTATCTGCATGATTTTATGCATTGTGCTGCCTGATTACTGCTCAACCATAGAGCCCTATTCCATAAAACACATTTTTAATCTATGTAAAGTTTGCACAAGTTTACGTAACGAACATGTAACAGTCGACTTGTCACTCCTTTACAAAAATACCCAGCATACAAAATGATGAAGGGGGGAAATCATAGTGCTGGGGGAAAAAAAGTTGCATTTTGGACACCACATCCACTTTTCAAACCTTTGCACAATAATATATGCTGGCAGCGCAGTACAGTTTCTTTGAATGCTGATAGCCAACATTAGGCTCCCCGCGACCCTCTGTAGGATAAGCGGTACAGGAAATGGATGGATGGACATCTTTTTCCACCTTTAATGTGATATAGCAACCAACAAAATGCGAGTGAAAAGCAAATAGAAACATTTTTAGGGGGGAAATGAAGAAGAAAAAACTTGCACAAGTATGCACACCCATTTATAATCGGAGACAGCCAGTGAAGTACTGAAAGCCTAATGGAGGAGGAGTAAAAGGAGAATAGATCTGATTTTAGGAGGTAATTTTCCTCTTATTACCAGCATGTTATTCGAATCATATTCAGTGGAACTGTTATAGAGGTATTTTGTTTCCTACACCTATTAACATTATTAATATGGTCAAATCGGTTGGTGGTGCATTTTTTTACTTCTACTGTCTGGCATCCACCCAAAATGCATGAACGTGCCACACTTCTCCGTTTAATAGTGCAGATCACGCAGTAAATATGCTATTACTTAGCATAGTTCCTTATCCAAAATGAATTCCTGGCTTCACTGCTGACTTATAATGACATGAAAAGCTGATGCTGCATATCATACCTAATAAATAATGAAAATCTAAAGCAGCATATCACTTCCACAGGTCTTATTTGCACTCGGAATGCTTTTTTTTTTTTAAAACACTGTCTTAACCTACATGTCTATACATTTGCAAGGGAACAGATTGTCGTCTCGCTGTTCGCTTTAATTTCACTCGCATGCTGTTTTCCTCCCTGGCAAATCAGCCTCAGTTTCCACAGAAACAGCCCCCCCCCCCACTCTAACCCCGCTACACTGAAAGAGAATGGGGAGGAAGAAAGAGAGATATAATAGTACAAATAAGAAAGAGGGTGATAGTGGTAGCGAGATGAAGGGGGCGAGAAAAGGGAGTGAAAAAGAATTGGAGAGATGATTTGGAGAGATACAAGGTGACAGGATCATTCCTTTCTAGTAAGGTGTGAAATCACTGCTGTGGCCGCGTTTGTGTCGTATCCGGTAACGGGCTGCCAAGAGCCACACGCACAAACCTAAAGACCTGTCCTTCTCTCTGATCCTTTAGAAAAGCATTCATCTGCTTCCCACTTTCATCTTTTACAGTGCAGCAGGGAAAGAAACAGTGTGAGGAATAGAACAAAAAACAACAACAACAACAACAACAAGCAAATAGACTGTGTGTTTGTGTGTCTACATGTGTGCCAGATGTCCTTGCTTATAGACTCAGCTGTGGTTAAGAGGCTTAGAGGAGAAAATGTGTCATTTTCTTCTGCTCTGGTCTGTGCATAACCTATAATGAGCTGGCTTTCCATCCATAACACCGAATCCAAACCAACATTCCATCAAACTGTCACCAAATTCTTCTGAACGCTAAATTAATGCATGCGTCTAGGGTAAAATATCTTCTCTTTGTCTTTAAATGTCATGGCATATAAGAATATTCCAGGAGAAATTTGTTTTTCAGAACTGAGGGCCACACAGTTAATCACTTTCACATTACATGGAAAAGCTGTTATTCATCTAAAAGTGATGGTTGTGTTAGTTTACAACAGATCTTGGGAAGATTCTCATGAACCTGCAGCTTTTTTTTTTTGGCCTTTTATGGCAGTCGGTTTGAAGGCAGTAAAAGACATTATACCACAGTACTGTTGAATTCTTTAATCTGATTAATCAGAAGGTGCTGATTCATTTTCTGTAACAGCAGCTCTGACAGTAGTGCTGGCTGTAACTCAAATCAGGGCTCTATCTTAATGTGCTCGTTCTAATATATTACAGTTTCTATAGTAACATTCATTCATATTGCCTTGTATAGCGGACGCTCCACGTAGACATATTTTTAAAAAGTGTCGTTGTTGGAAGGAGTCTCCAGTGTCAGTGCTTTGTAACAACCAGAAATAAAGTTTTCCAACATGAGAAAGCAGTTTCTCTGTAGCATAAGAAGCTACATTTCTTTTTTTGTCTTATAACTTCAATAAAGACAAAAAAACAAACAAACAAACAAACACATGTTTATACAGGGTGTCCCAAAAGTCTCCATACATAGGCGAAATGAATACTTTTTAGCAAAATGTCTTCCAAAATCGTTCATACTTAGTTTATATTATAATTTTTTTTTTCAGTTAACCTTTAAGAATGCCTTTGACTAAAGAAGAATGCATGGAAATCATTCTCATGGCTGGATCGGGAAGTTGTCGCAAGGTTGTGGTGGACTTTAACAGGAAACATGGCAGGCACATCACACACGACACTGTTGCCAAACTTATTAACGAATTCAAATAGACTGGAAGTGTTGCGGACCGACCGAGAAGTGGACGTCCACGAACACCCACTGATGAAGGCACAACCGACGTGGTGCTGGTGTACATAGTCACCTATTTATGGAGACTTTTGGGACACCCTGTAGTTGTTTAACATAAGTGATGGCAGGAACTTATCGATTCATGGATGTTCCACAAATTTAAACAATACTACGCTGCTGAGGATTAAAACACTTTGGGAGAAGCGTCACACCACCCTGTTGTTGATTATTTTTCTGTAAGTGCACAACCCATCCGGTTTTATCCCTTATATAAAAACAACAAACAAAAAAATCTAGCCCTTCATAGCCATATTAACAAATTCAAGCACTATTATCATATCTAAAAAACTTTTTACAGTTGGGTTAGTTTGACCAGCTGAGGATAGATTACGCCTGCCTGAATAAATTCCTAAAAACTAATAATGACTATATACATAATATTAACTTTTTCAACAATTCTATTTCGATCCTCACTTCATCACTGCTTTAAAATCCAATTACGCTTCTGCCCTCCATCCAGTCATTAATTAAATTACCTCAAAACAGCTCAATTTGTCTCTGCCCTGTCTTCAGTAAGGTCAAATGGATTGGCGTAATTGATTTGCGTCGACATCGTTAAGGCCTCTTTGGCCAAACACACTCGGAAGAGAGGAAAATGGGAACGTTGATAAGAAGAAGCGGTTGAAACTGACGGATCCAGCCCGCGACATCATCTCTCCGGGATGCTCCACTTTTCTGACAGCACTAATATGACGGTGTAATTGAGCCATTCATTTTCTCTAGTGCTCTTACAGAGAATGGAGAGACACAAACACACGCACATACACACACACACATGCATGCATACATACAGTATACAGCAATAAGTGGGATGCTCAGACAAATATAAGTACATTCATTTTGCATTATCCAATGTTATTTTGTTGAATTCATGTACTCTGTAGTACAGTGTGAATAGTCTAACATTTAGAAATAAGTTTATTGTTCTCTCCACACAGCTCACAAGGGCAACATTTTGCATTTAGCCATTTGACAGAGCAACTTTTTTAAAGGGTCAGAATTCGATTTAAGCATACAGCTGAGCAACTCTCTGGCAGTCCCACACTGTACTGTACAGATCTGTTTATAAATGTACAAACAATGTCGGGGGTGAGCAAATCAGTTTCCTGGGTGCCTAGGACAAGCAGATTTTTTTAGTTTTATTCATAGTGAACAAACTGGGTTCAACAACCAGAAAAAGAAAAAAAAAGTACTCTTTCGCCAAAAAAAAAAAAAAAAAAAAAAAAAAAAAAACATTTTTCTTCCTATTTTT